>JAIFHC010000021.1:0-50000 GCA_021229015.1 Solen grandis | reverse complement strand
ATGTGACGTTTTCTGTCCATATATGACGGGAAAGTCTTTTTGCACGTAATACATCTCGACTGCTTAAGACATCGTGCTTTTTTCTCACAGCTTAATTGATGTCGCCGATGATTAAACGATCGGTCAAACTGCTTTCCACAGTGACTGCATTCGTATTTGGCTTGGATGGAACTAAAGGTAATAGAAAAAAAGTATGGTTTAGAAAAAAGTAGATGCAGAGGTAAAGAAAAATTATAAAAGAAAAATGTGTGTGTGTGTGTATGCGCGTGCGCGCGCGCGTGAACATGTGTGTGTGTGTGAGTGTGAGCACGCGCGAACATGTGTGTGTGTGTATGTGCGCGCGCGCACATGTGCGTGTGTGTGTGTGTGTGTGTCAAAGTTGGTTCAATTATGATAATGGATTGAATAAATTGCAAATGTTGTTAAAAAAAAAAAAAAAAAAAAAGAATATATATCTATATATATATTTCGTATAAAGTCTTAGATTTTAATTACCTTGTTTTCCTTCCAGCGAGACATTCATTTTCGTGTTTTGCATTTTCCCTTATATCCGAAAAAGATTTTCCACATTATTTTTTATTAATCATTGCACAAATTGAAACCATGTAATGAATTTCAGTATTTTTTTTATTCTAATTCTTATTTACGCCACAACTCGTCCAACTTTTTCTTTCTTTACCTTCATCTCTATTTTTTCGAACTAGTTCAATCTAAAATTTCGATCGTGGACACATTTGTTTTCTTTCATTAACATTACATCACCCCCCCCCCCCCCCCCCTTTAAAAAATTAAATGTGATTTAATCCAAGTTCGTAATTATTTTATATTTCTGTCAGGTTGCACTGGAGGATTGATATTCTTCGTCATTCCGATAATTCTTTTTATCAGGAAACGTAAACAAACAAAACCATATATCCCAGATATAGAATTATGATTACAGGTATTTCAACATGTTAGTCACCCACTTGTAGATTTTGTATATCTTTTCACATCTTATAATTCTATCTTTATATAGAACATGATAATCATCCCGTCGTGGTTGTGAGGTTACAGTTACAGACTAGAAGTCCCTCGGTTTCTCACCGCTACGGGTTCGAATTCCTTTTTTTTTTTTTTTTTTTTTTGCGTGAGGAAACCTTCTAGGCTTGTGCTAGGTTGGGCTTGAAACCGGTTGACTTCTATGCTTTGTAAATAGTACCCTCGTGTCTCTCGTTTCTTCCTCCTTCCTTAGAGTTTCTGTAGGCTAGTTACACGGTTATTTTTCTTTTCAGTGACTATAGTTCCATTACTCATCTATATACTGTACCGAATTAAAAGAAAACTGTGTCAGCGGAGAGCTCGACAGCGTACGATCGAAGAAATTGAAGCATTTGAGATTTTTAAAAGACAATAAATTGTAACTTTCAGGTTTTACTGTGACATTCCGTATATTGATTAGAGTGCGAACTTATATCATCATCCATCCGACTTCAAAACCAACTCCCACAATTAAATCTTCGACAAGAAAACGAACATGAAATAAATCAAGAGAGAACCAGAAGAAGAAGACATAGACCCGAACGAGAACTCAGAAATTTGCAACACGTTCCACTCAGAAGAAGCGACCGGACTCGAAGACCACCTAACCGATTTTCAGCTTGATAATTTTTTTTGTATACATGTATATATGTATAATACCTGCTCCTAGCTAGTCAAATCTGTTTTCTTTTTTAGATCTTATATTGTTATTAGACATTGTAGTTGCTATGTAGAGTTTGCTATTTTTTTATTTATATTCTTTAGTGATAGATAGTAAAAGGCTAGCATTTTTTTTTATTTAGTCATATTTTTTTCTTTAATCCATTTTTTTCGATTAAATTGTGTTTAAATTGTTTTTTAAAATTTCATATAAAAAAAAAAAAAAAAAAAAAAAACGGATGCTATTGTCTGTGTGCGTCTGCAATCAACCGCGTGTGCGTGTTAAATTGTTTGTCATGAAAGTTTCATATACGACTTTTATTTGCTCACCTATTAAAGTTCATATTTAAATTCAAATTTATATATATATATATATATGATCTTTTTTTTTTTTTTTCAGTGTTCACATCAACCAGAAAAACAAAATAAATTCAGTTTTAAAGTTAAAATATTAGTTTGTCATTCCTCGCATGTTTTCTTTTATATACACTTCTTTTAAATTCCAGAGAGAGAGAGAGAACAGAGAGAGAGAGGAAGATAAAAAAATACAATCTCGAATGAAAGCAAAAGTAACTAAATAAATAAATTTAAGGATAAATAAAAAATGCAGTTAAAATTTTTTTTTTGATATTTATTAATATTATTTCTTTGATCTTAAACCAGATTTTTTAAAACTGCGGTTAAATTTATCCTTTTATTCATTTATTTATTTTCCTTTCTTTTTCTTTACCATTCAACGGATTAAAAAAAGACACCTTCGCAGCGACAGTATTTCAGACAAGGTACTAAAATTTGAACCTGCGGTGAGTGATGATAAATTATGCGGTATTATCATCACTCGCACGAAGGCTATAGTTGATTTCATCTGAAATCGTGCAGAAATATAATAATAAAAAACATCATTATTAGATCAGTTCAAGACTATAATTTTATTTGAATCCAAGTTCAGTGAATTACAGTATCACAATAACCAAAGCGAAAGAAGGTGACTGACAAAATATTTACAAAGAGAGAGAAAAAATTTCACAGTCCGGGTGTATCATCATCAACGTGAGTTATACTGCTCTCTCACTCGCCTTTAAACTCTTTTATTCCTTTATAAAATTTACTTTTTGAGTCCAAAGGTTTTAATAAAAATGACTATTTCTGCTGCGGATTCGTCTTTCAGGACTGGACGAATCAATGGTATGTTATTTGACTGACAATATGACTCTGCCAAAATGTCAAACTCATCATGGTCAAGACTATCTAATGCCTCCTTGAAAAAATACTCTACAATATCCTCCCAGCATGGAGGCACTTCTGAGAGACATCCATTTTCTTTCATGTGTTCAGTCTGACTGGGGTGATTTATTTTACACCCCTCACAGAATGGCTTATTCAACCCGTGTAAAAGTCTAATTTCATTTTCTAAAACTACATATTGACATGCAGTGAGGATCTCCGAAGATGTTTCCTGTACCTCGGTTATTTTCTTTTTAATGACTTTTACCGCTGTCGCCAGTTTTTTAATGCTGGACCTGTACATTCGTACTCCGGTCTTAGTTGGAATCGTCTTCCCATCTGTTGAAGAGAATAATAATAAAATAATAATAATATAATGTTTCTAGAGTGTTTAAATAATTAAACAATAATATAAGGTGAATTGATTTTTAAATATTGTATTTCGTAAGTGCAAAATTTTCAATTTCATACATCAGTCGAAAAAAAATAAAATTAGTTGTAAATGTTAAGAAACCAATGTTTAAAATGGATATTATTTTTTTCTGATATATATATATATATATACATATATATATATATATATATATATATGTGTGTGTGTGTGTGTGTATCATTTCACACCTTCCTCCTTCTTTGATCACAACAGATGATAGGTCCGGGAGATCTCCATCCTTGATGGTTACGGTGGCGTGTGATAAAGTATCAAACTCGACACTGGCGATACCTTCAATTCTTCTGTCCGATTGATAGCGGGTTACAGTTGGGATAAAGGTGCAGAAAAGGCTTCCAGAGAGAGCCTCGCACGAGTGCTGATTAATCATTTGTCCGTTACAAACGGTACTAATTACTGTTAAATACAGTAATAACATCTTGCTTTTTTTGTTTGCTTATCTTATCAGTCTTAATTGCTTCCGGGCTGAGATTAAAGTGGAACGGGTAAATACATCAATGCTAACACCCAGGGAGTTAACAACGATCTGATTGGTCAGTTTTCGTTTGACCGTGATTATCATTATCATTCTTGACAGGACTAAATGAACACCTGTTAGTGGACAAGCGCGTGCCATCTACCCCCCTCCGCGCGAGTATACGGCAGCAAGCGGCGGCTAAACCCGAGAGATAAAAAGAGATTTTGCATAATGCGGCCGAGAGTAGAAAGGGGGTTAACTGATCGGAGAGATATTGCATAATGCCTACGAACGCCTTATCTCCGACCCTTGGTTACGAGGCCTGCTCAAAAATAAACACATGTAAACAACTTGCTCACTTTTGAGCTCTTTTTCCCGTTGAATTATATAGGCGAAATGGCTAGCAACGTGCTCCTTCTTTTACTACTCTAAATGTATCTGAAATTGTTTAAGAAATAGTAAAGTGATTAATAGGGGTCGAAAGAATATTTTAGATAGTTCTTCTATTTCCGCTAGTGTTTTCTGACGTAAGACCAAACTACATTTGATTGAAGTTTCAGATGGGGGCATCTTGTTGTCTGTTTGATTAGTACAAATTGGGCAGTTACATAATATCCGAAAGGTCTATGTACTCATTGGTGACAATATCTTGTTCTGTGTATTGGGAAACAGGATTTCCATCCTTTTTTCCGAAGAGGTAAAGTCTTCGAACGGTATCGAATAGTGGAAGTTACATATTTTGCAGTTAACACCAGTGGCTGGTGGAAGCACGTTATTGATTGGAGTGGTCAATAACTCCTCCAACACCGAAGAGGTTGAAGACGACAGAGAAGCTGATTTTGGGGGTGTAGACACTATTGGTGTGACTAGCGGTTGTCTTGTTGATGGTGGAGTGACCTGTATTCCTGATTTATCCTGTTCAAACGTTATACAATGTGTAAAATAGTATGTAAACGCAATTTTTCTGTTAACGATGAACATCATAAAAATTATGTACATGCATGCACTTAACGCATTTTGTGTGTATGTACATTCGTAGAAATTTTATTTCAACATCCTTCACTTTAAATTCAAATCAAACACATTCCAGTGCAAAAGAATACAATGGAGACTACATCAGGTTTTAAGTAAACTTTACACCCATATACTATGTCTCCAGTATAATCTTCTGTTAGAGAATGCATTCGTTGACATAATGTCCTCACGCGAGAACAATGCTGAAGAACAACAAACTCTGGTGTAATTTTTTATTGAGTTAATAGGTTGATAGGTTGTAATAAGCTGTTTTACACCAACATCATTAAGTAATTTAACAAGCATCATATGAATAAATGATTAACGTCAATTAAGCACCAAATAAAAAAAACAGTATTTAAAAAAGGTCCACAGTGGAAATAAAGAGTTAACTCATTTTGCGTAATCCTTGGCGTTGGTGTATGTCTGTCTTTCTACCAATCACTTTGATATGCATAATCCTCCAATTTTTTAAACATTTCGTGTCCGAGTTGGTGTAGTTTGCGAAGGTGCAGTTAGCCATTCTTTAATCAACGACTCCTGGTTGAGTGCAGATGACTGTGAGGTATGTGTTGATGGGGTTGTCTTCCAAAGTGGTAAATTATCAAGTGATGGTGGTGGTGGAGGCAATGTTATCGGTGTTGCCTGTGCACCGCTAAATTGGTGGGAGCGTTGTGTCGATGACGTAGTACCACGTTGTGGAAAGGCACTGAGTGGTGATGTCATGGTAGCAGTTAGTGTGGTTTCTGCTGCTGATGTTGATGGTGGCAGTGGTATCGTCGTTGTCTGTACACCACTTAATTGGTGGGAGTGATGTGTTGATGTAGTTCCCAGTAGTGGAAAAGCACTGAGTGGTGGTGTTACCGGTGTTCTCGTCCACTAATTTCCTACTCTAAGTCAGCTTCATGCGAAAGTGGACTCTCTACCCTCCGCTTTTTCGGCGGATTTGGAATGTTATCTTTATCATCGTACGGGAGTTTCCGTTTCATCAAACCATTAAAATATATGGTGAACATATTGTGGGTCTAAGCTAGTGTAATAGGTATGGGGAAAAAAGAATGCATGCAAATGAGAAACCTGTTAAAACACTTAGATTTAAAAAAAAAGTTAATATGTTTAGTTTGAATGAGACACATTTAATAAAAATATTTTAATCTGTTCTAAGGCAATTATACATCATCATTCATAAACTGAGGGGCGAGGGGCAAAAGAAACGCCCCATTCCTATTTGATGTCCGATTTTTCAGTATTCGTGATTTAGAATTACAAAAACTAATTATAATTTACAAATTTGAATATTTTTAATTAAAAAATGATCGTAAAGAAATTATCAAATTGTTACAGTTTAAAAAACGTAATTTTAAATAGACCGGTCGGAGAATTTTCATTTCGAAAATCAGTAGCGTGTGTGTCCACGTCTACTTGCGACAACAGCAGCAAGGCGACGTCTCATGGAACCGCACAAATTGCGTAGCAGATAACGAGGGATTCTTCCCCACTCCTGGTGCAGCGCTGCTGGCTGGGGTTGACGTCGACGTCCAAGGTAATCCCACACGTGTTCAATCGGGTTGCAATCCGGTGAACACGCCGGCCAAGGCAAAACGCCAATGTTGTTCGCCTGTAGAAAGTCCCGGGTGGCACGTGCAACGTGTTGTCGTGCTGGTAGACCAGGTTTTGACGTTGGCGGAACATCGGTACAACCACAGGACGTAAAACCTGGTCTATGTAACGCCTTGCTGTGAGCTTACCTTGGCAGACGACAAGTTGGGTCTTAAACCTGTAGTTAATCGCTGCCCAGACCATAACTCCGCCCCCTCCGTACGGATTGTTCTCAATAACGCAATTGTCAACGTAGCGATCGTGAAGTCGCCTGTACACACGGATACGCCCGTCGGCGTTCCATAAGTTGAAACGCGACTCGTCGCTGAACACCACGTTCTGCCAACGCTGACCGCAATGGTTGCGGGCCCAGATCAGACGTTGGTAACGGTGGCGTAAAGTTTGAACTAAACCACGGTAGGGTCTACGGCAGGTAATCCCGCGTTCCCTCAGTCGTCTTCTAACTGTATAACGACTTATTGGGCGACCACGGTTACCGACTACTAAACGCGACGTCGATTCCGTCACAAACCTGTCACGCAAATGACGTTGACGTATGAAATTATCTTGTCTTACAGACGTCACTCGAGGTCTTCCTGAACGTGGCCGATTGACAAACGTTCCCGTAACTCTAACACGTCGAACAACGAATCGTCGAACGCGAGACGTTAAAACGTCTAGCGACTTGTTCTGGCGTTCGAGCATGGCCAAAACGCGAGCTCTCTCTTCAGAATTTAGCCTTAGCATTCTTAAATACGAATGTTTAATCAGAAAATCTCTGAAATTGTTATTGTCTATCGACTAGCACATGTAACTGTAAAATGTGATAGATTTCACCACGTGGTAAACATACACGAGGTGCACGTGGAAATAATGAGCAGCCACCGGAAATGGACATCGGGCTGAATAGAAGCGCACGATTTTTTCTTTGCCGTGATAGTCGGTCAGTGTACATGTATACAGACTACATTTCACTAAAATTTCAATAGGTGTGAGGAAAATAACGCCAAATTCCGTTGGGGCGTTTCTTTTGCCCGTCAGTATAGAATTTAATCAACATTCTATGAATTGAACTAAATAAATAATTATATATTTTACCTTGCGGTGGCCGAGAGGGTAAAATCGCTGACTTTAACACTCACCCAGCCCCTCACCGCGTGGGTTCGAAACCCGGCAGGGTCTTTCGGATTTTCATGTGAGGAAGCCTTCCAGCTGGCGTGCGTTAGGTCGGTGGTTCTACCCGGATGCCTCCGTGTATTCGAGGTCTTCCTCCACCTGTAATTAGCTTGTCGAAGCGACGGTAAACTCAAATAGTCAAGTCAATAGTAAAGTCATATTACCTTGCATGGTGTATCATTTTGCAGTTTGTGGTTAAATTCAGAGGCTACCTGCATCCATCCATCCATCCATCCCAGTTTTCAATTATTTCCATCATTACATGAACTGGCAACGAGACCTGCTTCAACTTGGTTTCATCTCTTATATGAAAATACGTATTTTGTTTAAAATCGTTTATCGTTACTCTGAATCTATCACCACCAATATTTTGTGAAACCCTCACCAATTTACCATTTTAATTATCAAACAATACAAGTATTTACAATGACAAAGTCATCGTACAAACTACTTTTTTTAGCGTTAAAGTACAATCCATTTTCTAGATGTGCGATAGACAACACCATCTTCATTTTTGTTTGCCACTGATCGGTTAGCTTTACATGCGGTATCGTCTATTCGGTCCAATACATTTATCATATTTTTTTATTCCTTGTCTGTTCTACAATCAATTAAAAACATGAATTTTTCGAATCCACTAATAATAAAGATATTTTAATTAAACATCATCACCTATCTTTTTCGAAACAAATTATATTCTGTTGGGTTCCCAGTCATATGGGAATTCGAGGTAATGAGAGAGCTGATCGTGCTGCTAAGGCAGCCTCCGATTTAAACGAGGCTGTTATAAAAATTCCATTTACAAAATGTAATCTTGCGTACATAAATTGATCTTTTCAAAATGGCAATCTAGTTGGGACAACGCTCAATTTAATAAGTTACATTTTATTCAACCATCCTTAGGGTTTTGGTATCCATCTTCCCGCGCCGTGCGTAGGGAGGAATGTGTTATCAATCGTTGTCGCATAGGACATACTCGTTTAACTCACTCCTATCTTTTAAATCGAGAAGAACAACCTGTATGTATTCCTTGCCAGGAACCGTATACTATCAAACATATTTTAGTCGACTGTATTGATTTAAGTCTTATTAGAACTAATTATTTTAATGTGGCATCTGTTAGACCTTTTTAATACTGTTTCTCTTGATACTTTGATCGCTTTTATTAAAGACGTTGGTATATATATCAAGCTTTGATTTTACATACGTGATATATTAAACGTGTTTACTCTCCTGCTGTGCGGGATTCACTTGTTTATAGTTTTGTGACTTATAATTTTGTGACTTATCGTAATTTTAAGCGTTTTTAGACACCATATGACGTCTTTCGACTGTTGCGGTGTCTTTAAATCAATATTCTATTCTATTCTATCGTAATTTTAAGCGTTTTTAGACGCCATATGACATCTTTCGACTGTTGAGGTGTCTTTAAATTCATATTCTATTCTATTCTAAAGGATATTTGCGCCCTATTCTGCGACGTATGAGCCAAGATGCTCTGGGATGTTAGTTACTGAACGTGCTATTGTCATAAGACAAACACATGTGGTATACCAAACATTATTATGATTATGATCATTTAATAGGATTGCATGGCTCATTTCATGTATCAGAGTTCCAGCTACATGATGTTTTGAAAAATGCGTTCCTAAATAAAGATGAGTTTCATTCTCATTATTGTTTTTATAATATGTAATTCCGTGACTGTTTGATTTTGAATCCGGATGAAAAACTATTGTTAATTTACTTATATCTGTGTTTCTATCAGATAACATAGTCATTAATTTTTTTAAAATATCCTTACAATACAGAACATAATTTATATATGTTTCAAAGCAAGGTATCATGAAAAACTATTGTTAATTTACTTATATCTGTGTTTCTATCAGATAACATAGTCATTAATTTTTTTAAAATATCCTTACAATACAGAACATAATTTATATATGTTTCAAAGCAAGGTACTGGCTAGTCTGAATTTTTTCTTAAACTAAGCATGAAAAACTATTGTTAATTTACTTATATCTGTGTTTCTATCAGATAACATAGTCATTAATTTTTTTAAAATATCCTTTTCAATGCAAGGTACTGGCTAGTCTGAATTTTTTTTAAACTATGCATGAAAAACTATTGTTAATTTACTTATATCTGTGTTTCTATCAGATAACATATTTTTTTAAAATATCCTTACAATACAGAACATATTTATATATGTTTCAATGCAAGGTACTGGCTAGTCTGAATTTTTTCTTAAACTATGCATGAAAAACTATTGTTAATTTACTTATATCTGTGTTTCTATCAGATAACATAGTCATTAATTTTTTTAAAATATCCTTACAATACAGAACATAATTTATATATGTTTCAAAGCAAGGTACTGGCTAGTCTGAATTTTTTCTTAAACTATGCATGAAAAACTATTGTTAATTTACTTATATCTGTGTTTCTATCAGATAACATAGTCATTAATTTTTTTAAAATATCCTTACAATACAGAACATAATTTATATATTTTTCAAAGCAAGGTACTGGCTAGTCTGAATTTTTTCTTAAACTATGCATTTGAAATTGGGTATTTAAATACCTCACAGAATTAACTGCAGTGATATTTTCCATCACCCAATTTCCATCAAATTTATAAATTAACACAAATTTTGTATCTCTAAATTTTCTACACCCTACACCTGTGCTTTTTATAAAGTTGTATGCGTCTCTTGAAGCCAAATACATTGTGTAACGACACAACAAAATTTCTAAAAAGTTGGGGATGCGGAGTTGGGGAACTTTGGGCCGAGGTTCGCGTGACTGAACACAAACAATGGGGATGCTGCACCTAGGGATGAGTAACATTCCAAGTAGATCACCTGACGTAACAATGGGGTCAGTCACGCGTGACTGAACAGGAACAATAGGGATGCTGCACCTAAGGATGAGTAGCATTCCAAGTAGGTCACGTGACCTCTGACGTAATAATGGGGTCAGTCACGACTGAACACAAACAATAGGGATGCTGCACCTAAGGATGACTAGCATTCCAAGTAGGGATACCGAAACAGGCGCATTGTCTGTCACTTCTTTGGCGGATCCGGTAGGGTTTTCTCGATTTGTCAGGAGTCGTTGGTATCGGTCGTACGGGAGTAAGATCATTTTCTGCATGTTGACGTAAACAGTGTCGTGACACTTATGAAGCGTGCAGTTCCGCTACTCTCTTTTTTTATTTAGATCGATAAACGACCGTATCCTCGTCCGGAAACACTTTGGTTCTGACTCGGTAGGTTTCTTGAGTGGATGGAGAGAAATCTAAAACCAGATATCCATAGGGTTCGGACGTGGCGTCTTTATAAGCATCCAATAAAAACGCTCCTTTTCCCAGGAAGGCCTGACGTCCCAAACACTGAAGTTGAGACACATCTCTGGGATTTTTCATAAGTACAAGAATATGGGTATTCAGGTAAATTGTGCGACTATGTTTACCTTTACAGTACAAATTCTGATTCAGGTACATCACGCTCAAGTGACGATGATGCATGCCTTTCACGAATAAATTTTCCATTTCCGGTGATGATGTCACGCTTTCCATGAGATCATCGAGCACCACTAGATTGCAAACGTTCTCGTCCGCAAGTGCGTTTAAATCTTCCTCGGAAGGTAAGCCATGATGGAAAGTGATAAAGGATAGATCACGCTCCATGACCTCGTATAGAGGTTGAAAAATACCGTAACAATACAATACTTTTTGAGGGGGATTGATAAACATGTCGTCTTTGTGACGTAACAGTCTAAATAACCAGGTGGTTTTGCCACTGCAGGTAGCTCCAGACACGGAAATGGACGTACAGCTCGGGAAGGGATACATCTTGCGAATGTTAATAACAGATCTTCAAACCGATTCTTTTAAAGGAAAACCAAGACACGGAATGATATCAAGATTTATTTGATAACAAAATAATAAAAATTTTCAAATAATTTCTAAATTTAAGTGAACAAGTTTTCAAAATATTCAAATTTTTACTGGAACATTTCTAAAACATACACATTTTTACAATAGTTCATAGATATTTCAAAATAATTGACACGTATGATACAACATTTAAAGTCATACAAAAAGTTATAAAAATTTCAAATCTACAAAATCGCGCGATTAATCCAGGAGTCCTAGTAACTCCTCCTCAGTTATTTCATCAATAAAGTCCACTGCGGGTTGTGTGTCCTTTTTCTTAGGACACAGCACGATATCCAAGGGTACGGTGTGTATACCGTCGTCCAAAACACGCCGCTTGCAGTAAAAATACGAAAAACCGCACCTGGTCTGTTGATAGGAATAAATTCCGTTATTTCTCACTCGGAACCCCTTGTTGCGGCCGGAAGCCGGTTTTCCGGTCCTCAGCACTGTTTTAAAGATTGTTAGGGGTTCCTTGACCAGGCGCTTGGATACTCCCTTGGAACTGAATTTGAATTCCTTGGTTCCCAGGGGTCGTACGCGTAACCTTTTTGATTTCTGTCTCTTGGCTTTATTGAGAAGTTTTGCAGCGGTGATGACGGCGTTATTAAATTTTGAAGGGACGGTTCGGCTCACGATGTATGTCTTGGAGCATAGACCTATCATCTCATCCCCTTCATACTCCGTTTTAAAGAGACCGGGCACTCTTTTATCATATTTGGCGTGCTTCTCGCAGCATTCTCTGGGGAACCAGCGGTCCCCAACGGGATTATATTTATCATCGCAGTGTCCCGTGAGTCCTCGCTGATTCGGGCTTTACGACCTCCAGAAGACTGGAGGCAGACAGTGCCATATAGGCGGAGTCCTGAAAGATAAAGTAAGGAATAAATAAATATAAATAAAGTGGGTATATGTAAGCAAGGAGATAAATAAATATATTATTTATCTTATTAATTTAAGGTAAATAACTAAAGCGTTACAAACTTACCGTATCCATCTCCAGATATTCAAAGTCGGAGCGGTCCACGTATCGATCCAAGAGGTCGTAGTAAAACTGCAGCATCCTGAGTTTGGCGTACTGCAGTATAAAAAAACCTAGCTGCGTGGGGAGGTCGAGTTTGATGCTCGTTTTAGCCGACTCGACCTCGTAGTACTGGTCCACCTCGTCCAGACAGGTGGTTTGTCTAAACTGAGGCTTGTTGACCTCGAAACACGCCTTATTTTCCCCCGCCACGTAAGACACTTTGCGGTGTTTTGTTTTATCCATAATGACGGATCCGTAACTGAAATGAATTTAATTTTTTAAATAAATATATTTTAATATATATATTATAATAATATTATTCGATAAAAATTCAAAATTATATATTCAATAAAAAATAAATAAATTCGCGTTAAGACAAAATTATTATATCAATACATTTTTGTTTCATTGTGTCGGCAAAAATTGATAAGCTGGGATTCGAGTCGCCCAAACGTCTTGCCGCGCTGACTTCCTGTACGAAGGTGTCGAAACAGGACATTTTTCGGTACTCGACCACTTGGTAGATTTTGCTCACTTTCAGACCGTGGTCAAAGTACCATTTGAGGAGGGGCGTGGCCAAGAGAATTTGACGAGCTTTAGTTCCACCGACCAGGAGCCGTCTGGGTTTATCGCTCAGTTGATATTCCCAGACGTGAGCCTGCATGTGTTCCCCGATATCGTCGAATCCCACTTCCGTATTGCAGAAAATAGGGCACATTTCTTCGAAATAGCGTCGGGGAGACACTGGCATGTGGGCAAACTCGGGGCTCCATTCATCCGGGATCTCTAAATCGCACTCGACCATACCGTATAAATGTCCGAAACGGACCCCGTTCAAAATTTGGGTTTCGGACACGATACCCCGATGTTTCTGACTAAACGTGGGACGACACTGGTCCCTTATCCCGTAAATTTTTGGGTGGGATTTGCAAAAATCCCGGAGTCGCATTCCCACATCTCTACGACGTTATACCCCTCCCGGCGCAACTTGGCGACTTTCTTCTTTGTCCTTTCCATCAGATCGTCTTTGGATTTGTGCCACTTTTCGTTTTTCACGTGACGTCACAGACGTGTCCGTGATGATAGCATCCCTAAGGACGAAAAGGAATATAAATATAGAATTACTACGAAGATACGATAATATCGCAATATAAGTAAATATTACTCCAATTTGATGAAATGGCGCAACAAAGAAAAGCCAGCAACAAACTAGTTAACTAAATATATTTTAATTATAAACAACAAATATCAATATGAATATCACAACATACAGTGTCTTAAAATTATAATAACAAATTAGTTTGATCCTTGTCTGATTGATAAAATTTAAATATAACCTGAGTAATCCAATAGATATGTCCTTTTATCCAAATGTATGTCTGAAATTAATTCCAAACTGTTGAATGACCCACACTTGATGAATTGCTGCCAAAAACAAGTCTTCTAAAACAAGTCTCTTCCACAAGTCTGCTCTAAGTCTGCTGTCCCTAAAAACCCCTTCCTTATATATACTTGAGCAAAATATACTAGAAACAACCATACTATTCTTCAAAAAAGAATGTTCTAAAGTGTAAACAGGTAACATAAGACTTCTAGAATTTTCCATAGAAAGAAAGAACGTTCCAATAAACAAATATCCTTTAATCAAGTTATTTTTAGAACAGGGATCGCCTAATAGATCTCTCCAGAACAATAGGGAGTTCACTCTACAGTTTTGTGTATAAATAACTAGGTTAGGTGTAATATGTAACACTTAAATTTCACGAGCGAATTACTTTAATGGGTAGACATGTTCAGTAACAAAGTTAAGTACCTGAAATTCGTAGACAGTGTTGGTATCCGGGTCATAGCCGTCTACGGGATACTGCTCGAGACGAACCTCCTGGCCGTTATTCCGCTGATGACGGATGTGAGCCCCTTCGTACTGGTTTAGGTAGTTTAACCAGTTGAAGGCCTGCATATACTGATCCCTGTGTTCCGGGCGGAATTCGTTTTTCGATCGACGCCTCACGAATGTGCCTTCCGGTATAGCTTGGCCTATAGACCAAAGGTATAGAGCGTTTGCGTCGTATCCCACGACTTTTTTGCAAGGTTTACCTCCCCTGATTCTCGTTTTACCGACTTTGTGATGTCTAGTAAATATGATTGATGGTCCTGAAATATATTTAAAAATTTGAGATTAGGATAAATGGAAAATTGATAAATATGTGACAATATATATTAAATAATAATAATAATAATAAATACCTTACCTCCGACGATATTTTCTTTAATGGTCTGGTGAAGATCCGCATTTTTCTTGTCAATAAGGGCAAACTTGGCCCGTTGGTCTCTGGCTGCTTTAAAGAGGAGCTGTCGAGCAATGCCAGGTACAGACATAGCCGTCTTAAACACATCGATGCTCTTGTTAAAGTAAAACGTCTGAAGACGCTCCACGGCGGTGACAAAAGGACCCACATCTAAATTATTATACCACACCAGGAAGTCCTTGAATATGCTCATACCTCGGTCTTGCCAAACTTTATGGCAATAGGCGTATTCTTCCTGGGAAATGTTGGTTCCCTTTAACGAGCTGTAAAAAGCTTCGTGGGGAGGTAACTCTGACTGCTGCAGTTTGGTGACATTATCTAGCCATTCATAGGGGAAGAAACCTTTCGCTTCCTCCACCCTATAGGAATCCGGCGTAGGAGGTTCCAGGTGCCAGGAAGTGACTAATATCCAGAAACCGAAATTGGTCAGTAGAAATGCAAGCGTAGGCGTTTGATTTTTTGACAACAAAGCCGCGTTCCTGCTTGTGCATATTTAGATACTTGGCTAATTTTTGTTTGACCAAGTTTAGGTCGTACTTGGCGCTGAAAATAATAATAAATAAGGTAAATTAATATAAAAATGAAAAAATAAATATTTTTAAATAAGAAATAAATAATAAAAATAGTTCAAAAAGAAATTTGGTAAAATTGATAAAAAATTAATTATTTTTAAATAAAACTAAATAAAACTAAAAGATAAAAATAAAAATATATAAAAACAAAACTAAAATAAATAAATCATAAAATCAACTAAAAAATATTTTGATAAAATAATACACATAATAAATATATATATAAAATACCTGTTAAACCCGAGGACAGGCATCTGGGCCAAGTAGCCTTTAAATTTGCCGTAGATATTCTTAAGTACAGCCTGTGTCATGACGGTTTCTGGGTCCGTTTCTTCCTGATTTTGCATCTTTTCTTCGAGCGTTGTCAGGTAAGACCCCCATTTTTGGCCAGCGAGCTCTTCGCAATCAATTTGTATATTGATTAGTATTTCCACCATGCTGGCAAGCAACTGGTCCATATCCGGGTTTACGATACATAGGGGATCGGTATGTCCTGGGATATTGGAGCATATAGACACACTAATGGGCACGTGTTGTTGGGTCCACTCCAACTTTTCAGTAGCATCGCCTTCTACTTTGACTAGCATAGATTCGAAATCGAAGACGGTGAACCAGGGGAATGTTCGTTCGACCTTGGGCACGTGTATGCCCACCTCTTCCAATTCGTCAAACACGGTTTTCTGTTCCTTGTAAAATCCGCCAGGGTAAACAAACTCTGTTTTTTAGCTCACCTGAGCAATTTGTGCTCAAGTGAGCTTTTAGGATCGCCCTTCGTCCGGCGTCGTCCGTCGTCAACAATTTTCTTTAAACGACATCTCCTCTGAAACCGCTGGACAGAATTTAATGAAACTTGGCAGGAATGTTCCTTGGGTGAGACTCTACAACAGTTGCTAAAATAAAATTGATCCATGAAGAACTCTGGTTGCCATGGCTACAAAAAGAAAAATAATTTGAAAACTTTAAAAAACATCTCCTTCAAAACTACTGGCCAGATTTCAAAATAATTTGGTACAGATGTTCCTTGGGTCAACCTCTACCAAAGTTGCTAAAATTATTCCGATCCGTAAAAAAACATGGCCGCCAGGGGCGGGGCTTATTTGCCTTATATGTATATAGAGAAACCTTTAAACAACATCTCCTCTGAAACCAAAGGACAGAATTTGATTAAACTTGGCAGGGATGATCCTTGGGTCAACCTTCACAAAAGTTGCTAAAATAAACTTGATCCATGTAGAACTGTGGTTGCCATGGCAACAAAAAGAAGAAAAAAAATGAAAACTTTAAAAATCATCTTCTTCAAAACTACTGGCCAGATTTTAAAATAAATTGGTACAGATGTTCCTTGGGTCAACCTATTTATCTCAGGTGAGCGATTTAGGGCCATCATGGGCCTCTTGTTTGGAAATTTTGACAGGTAGCCTGGAAATGTGAAATTTGTGAAACGCCAATTCCTTAATGATATATTTTTTGTCTGTTGATTTATGGTCTACATGAAACTAGACCAGAAATATTCCAACGAACATTTGGAAAGTAGGAACAGGCCTCGAAAGTCGGCCAAGTTACTATAGATTATATAGGGACAAAAAGTAGTGGTGTGACACCAGTTGTTATCCGATTTGAATATTTTTTTATAGCTTTGGAAAGCTCAAAGTGAGATCTTTACTTTGAACACTCTTAACCGGAAGTCCGTGATGAATAAAAACCGGAACTGACGTCATAAAAACCGGAACTGACGTCATCACATGTAAAAATGACTCTATCTCCCTTAGTTGTTAACCGATTTTAATCATTTTCATGCCTTTGAAAAGCTCATAGCGATAAGCTTTCGTTAACGTAGAGATCTTTTGATTGGCGGTTCATGCATGACTGATTTAGATTTTCTGATTGGTTAGTTGTACATATATATTCAATGTAAATTCACCATTTCGACATTTTATGTTGATATGCGTTGCCCTGCCGCACCATGATGACTTGCAATGTTGGCATTTGGAGCAGGATTTACATTTCTTTTGACATTCTTTACACATTGTGGGTTTGTATCCTGGACCGTTTCATCTTTGCTGCATTCAAAATCGAAAAAGATAAATTTGGGTAAAAATTCTTTCTTTGCAGGTGTCGCTCTCAGATAACATAAATGGCCTTCTTGTACGTACTTTTTGCAGGAAGAACATAGGTACTCCCCACATTCGTGTTCTTGTTTCTCATTACGTTCGTCTGTCCTCATTACTTTGTAGCACTGGGGACATTTCCACCATTTTTGACATTGAGAGGGTCCTCTGGGTTTCCCTTTTAATTTTCCATCTTTATAAATGGGTTCTTCTTTTTGATTTGTATAGCAGTCATGGGATCTACAGTCCATATTACAATCGTCGCACTTCACCGGATTCTCCGTTTTTGGACATTCATCTCTTTTACACACGATACATTTCTGATTACACTGATGAAACTCTCTGTGATAATAATGTTTGAGACATTTCTCACAAAAGTAGTTGGCGCTGAAGAAACCCGTAATGCTGGTAATGGCGTGAAAGTGGTCGTTGTCCACAAAATATATGTAAATACATGGTCTTTGGTCGGTACTGGGACTGGTGATGAATTTATTTCCAAGCCTCGCGCTGACCACCATCACGCGTACACCAAGGAGTTCTTCAAACGCCTCTACGTCATTCAAACCAGCTGGTCGATCCAACGGTATACCAGCAAGCTGACTGATGGCCACCGCTTATTGTCTTTGCTCATTCCTTTGCTCATTCCTTTTCTTTCCAAGTAGTTTTTGATAATAATTGTTTGGTACTTTCTTGTTTTCTAGGATAAGTTGTAAATTGCTCTTTCCATTTCTGTGTTTAGCGATTTCATTCCATTCTTCCGGTGTACATTTCTTCAATTTGGCCCAACTGACGCGGATCGCCCTGGCCATACAAAGTTGGCCCTCGTTATCTATGGTGACGACCGATGTTTTTAAATGTAGGGAGTTTCTCTCTCCTTTAATGCGTGTTATTCTGCGACGTGGACCACCACCACCTTTTGGTAATTCGATTGATCCCACGGAGATTTCAAAACTTTCGTCGATGCCGAGATCTTTGTTGCTGTTGAGAACTTTTTCTAGGACTGCAATAACTCTATCGGCGTTTAACTGCTCCCATGGTTGAATGGGTACAACGATCGGGCCATGTAGTCCTTGATGAATCACCACTCGTCCCAAATCGTTTCCCGCCAAATCGCCCCTAGCGTGGTCCAATACATCGTCAAACATTTGATGAAGCCCCTGTCTCACATCTTGTAGTCTTTGCCCGCTATATTCTTCATCACTTTTAACCTGGTACGTTCGATCTACCGCCGCGTTCTTGGCATACGTCCTCTCCGACTTTTTTCTAATGTTATACTGGAGTCCGGACGACCCTGCCTGGGGCTCCTCGTTCCCACCTCCAATCATGACTGGTGTCTGAGGGTTCCATTCCCCGTCCTCAACACACTGGCGTCCTGCTTCTTCTGCCTCCTTTGTCACATTGTTTTTGATTGTTGGTTGGGCCTTTGTGACCTTGCTCGGGGTTTGCTTTCTCCAATGTTTCTTTGCTTTGGACTTTGACCTTGACCTTTGAACTTTTACTTATTTTTGAAATCTTTAACAAAAAACTTGAACGTTGGCCAAAATTTTTTACTATTTGACATACATCTTTTATATTTGGTATATTCATCATGACAATGATTTTTCAGATATACCTCAATATTTTGTGTATCGTACTTGACCTTTTACCTTATTTGGCCAAAACTTTGGACAAATTTAATAATCGATATTTCTTTGTCATTTTTCAATATGGTTTGTCATCATATGAACCTGTGCAGGTGTGATTTTGGTCATGATCTTTAGGCAGATAAAAAAGATCATTTTTTAATGTCTTCAAATTTTACAGTTTTTTGTTGGTTATCAAAAACTCAGTGGAAAAGCAAATGTGATTATTTGCTTACATATTTTACATCTTTGTGTTGTATACATTTTATTCCATGCATAGGTCAAGGTCATCCTTCAAGGTCAAATTTGAAGGGTATGGTACTTAAACTTTGCATTTAAAGGCTTACAGTTTCAGTTGTGATTTTCAAGGTCAACTTTTTTTAAGTGTTTAACAAAAATGTGTAACGTTGGCATTAACAGACGAGCGTTGGCACACGCATGCGGTGCTCTTGTTTGATAATTCTTCTGAAATTGTTGATGCAACGGTCAATAAATAGCATACTCGCAATGATAAATTAATCAGGTGTTATCTCCCCTAGCCTGAGTGGATGGGGTACATCAATAACACAGAAATATCAAACTTCATGAATATATTTTCAATGAATATAAGGAGACAAAGTATATTTATTTATCCTGAAATAAGTTGATGACTCTTAATCTTACAGTTTTTGATTCACAGTAGTAAAAAAATTTGACCTGCTTCATTTATTATTTGTTTCATTGACATTTCTTTGATATTTCTGGAAAAAATAATCCTTCTAAACCTGTTGCAGCAATAAATTTGTTACGCTTTATTAAAAAAAGCGTAATTTACATGTATTCACAACACCACCTAATGTTTGATGCTATTGTATTTTCAATATATATTATTATTTTTTCATTATCTTTTTTTTTGTAATTTTCGTAGCTTCCTTGGTAGTGTTTCACAATCTGTGTCAAGTATACAGGTCCTTCTGCTTTGAATGAGGCGGATATAGTCGACATGGATTTGTCCTAGCTGAAGGGGCCATCCCATCTTTTGTAATACACGAGCGTAACGTCTCGCACATAATTTGGCTTCCTTGACAGTTTAAGAGTTTCCATTCAAAATCATTTTTCCATTTGAAAACAGCATGCAATGGCCACCTATCTTTTTACTTTTCCACTGAGCTGCAGAATATGTTCTTGTGTTATTAATGATATAAGAGCATCTTAACGTCAGTTCAGTTAGGATGATAGCACACTTCAAGTCTGTATACAAGACGATGTTGTTAATCACCTCGGGCGGGTTATCATACCTTTCCCAGGCTTTCAAAACAACACCCCACCGAAAAAAAACTTTATCCGCGGTTCCAGTGTAGAAAAAATCCGGCTTTAGCGAACTCGTTTTTTGTCTGGAACCATTTGTTTTGTATAGGTGATTAAAGTATCTGGTCTTTTATCATAATATACTAATCCATTAGCCATGACGCGTATTGAGTCTATAAAATTCATGATGTAAAGAAATTGACGAAATATAACATCTGTGATATTTATATTTATGTTTGTGATTAAAAAATCTGTGGTATTAAATTTTCACATTATTTCTAAACAAAAATGTATTGACATGTGCTTGTATATGCGTACACAACAGAAATAAAACATGCATTATACTATTTAGAAATTTCTCGCTAAAGTACATGGCACTGAAAAATCCCGTGATACTGGTGATGGCGTGAAAATGGTCATCATCTACATGGTAAATGTAGATACACGGACGTTCACCGCTACTGGACCTAGTGATAAATTTATTGCCCAGTCTAGCGCTGACCACCATCACGCGTACACCTAGGAGCTCTTCAAAAGCCTCCACGTCATTCAAACTCGCAGGTCGATCCAAAGGTATGCCTGCCAATTGACACAGGGCGACCGCTAATTGTCCTTGCTCTTTACGATTTTTTCTACAAAGGGCGTAATAAATACTTTTTGAAACTTTATGATGTTCCAAGAGGAGTTGTAGATTAGATTTCTTTCCCCTTGTCTTCGTTACTTCTTTCCATTCTTCAGGGGTACATCGTTTCAGCTTGGCCCAACTCACACCGATCGCCCTCGCCTTACATAATTGGTCATTATTTTCTATGGTGACAACAGATTTCTTCAATTGGAGTGAATTCTTTTCTCCTTTAATGCTCGTAATTCGACGTCTAGTTCCACCTTTGGGTAAATCGATAGCACTATTGTTTACATCTTAGTTTTCTTCACACTATGATTTCTTGTTTGGTCAGTTGTCACTTCAAGAATGGTGCCTTAAATATGTTTGAAATCTGAGATTGCATTTTAAAATAATTAAAGTTATAAAGATCAATCATTTTCTTCATATGATTTAAAGAATATGAAAGTGAAAGACTTATGAGAGTTTAATAAAAAGGTTGAGTGTAGGTTTAATATCTGATCCATTTTTAAAGCATTAGCCCTTGTTTCCTTTGTTAATCAGTTTCTGTTTATTTTTGTTGAGGAAGTTTGCAAATCTTACATTTTATATAACTAATGACACTTTCAGCAGAAAAGATTCACTGAATATTACAAAAGGATGTACCATCTCAAGGTTATATGATTTTTGGTAATAAATGCCCTTTCTTTTGCAAGTGTAATTAGTGTATCAGGAACTGATGTGAGTAAAGCATTAGTCCTTGTTTCCTTTGTTAACCAGTTTCTGTTTATTTATTATTTATTGTTTTTTCTATTTTGAGAAGGTTTTTTATATAATAAATGACACTTTCAGAAGAAAGGATTCACTGAATATTACAAAAGGATGTACCATCTCAAGGATATATGATTTTTGGTAATAAATGCCCTTTCTTTTGCAAGTGTAATTAGTGTATCGGTAAAGGAACTGATGTGAGTAAAAAAGAAAACAAAATGAGTATTATAATTCACATTCCACTTATTCATGAAAATTAATAGCAGATACATGAAAATTGATAACAGATACATGTTGATCGAGATGGGTCCTTGATATGATTCAGTAACTGTTCTGTCCTGAAAAAGAAAGATATTTTAAACATATGGAAATTCTTGTTATGAAAAAGTAATTTTATTCTTATCTTGAAACAGTGCAAGTTATTGTTGAGTATTGAAAATATACTTCTTTTATTCTTTTTATTTACATGTTACAAATGGGTTTTAAATAAATAATTTGTACATATAGCTACTTGTATAGATTTATTTATTTAATGTCCATTTCAATTCATGTTGTTTTATTCATGATATCACCAGTTATTAGTAATAAAAGTCACATCTGGGTTTGATTAAAAATTATTAGACAAATCTTATGAAATAAAGCTGCTTTTTCCAACACCGCACAAACAATAAAAAATAATAGTTCAAAAAACGGATTTTTTTAGAATTTGTTTAACAGATTCTAGCAAAAAAAGTTAGCAAAAATGTGATAATGGAGTGCATAGGTATATTAGTTAGATAAACCACATTTACCTTGCCTTCTTTGCCCTCCTTGGCATGCTTGACATCCAACCACGACTCCCCATCAGTGGCATCATCGTGATCTTCCAAATCGGTGACATCCTCCTCCTCCTGCTGACGATGGATCACATCCTCATTCTCAGCCTCGTTCTCCACTGTCTCATCGGGTTCATTATTTGCAGCTGGAGAGGAATTGCTGTATACAGGTCTTTGTAACAGACCTTCCACATTAAGAACAGAGCTTCTCAAGTTCTCAAGCTCGCTCAACTTCCTTTTGAGCTCTGTTATACAGCGATCTATTTCGCTGGATGTCACAACATTGCTGTCGACCTGGCTCGAGGTTCCAGAGGCTGTAGGGGGTTGTGGTTGTCTCCCCGTGGTTACCCGTTCACGTCTAAGCTCCTGACGGAGCGTATAATGTAAATCCTCAACTACCATCAGATGATGGTTTTGCAAAGTCTCATGAATCCTTAGCAAAGTATTGAGACATTCCATTGAGTTATACGAGTTGAAGTTCATTTTTGTGGTGTGTACGCTACAAAATCAGAAGCAATTATGGACTTGTCACATCACTAGGCTCCCTCTTATAGAGCCTGGTTTCTTTGGTGTCCCAGTAATTTTTTTTTTCACAATTGCTAAGTCATCTCACCCGACCTAGGTCATGACATGGTTTTATTAAAATGACATACCATACGTGAACTCGGACGTGAAAGTACATATAACAAAAACATGAAGTAAAAAAAAAATATCCTTAAAATGCAAAACAAATAGAAGTGCTTTTGATGATTATCTGAGAAATAGTATGAATTTATGATTGTAAACAACGATATAATAAAATCCCGCGTGTAGGGCGCATCTGTTCTGGCCAGGTCTTAAAGGTTGATAAACGGTTATCGTACATCACGTACTCTCCCTGTGCACATGTCTCTCGGATAAAACTATCTACTTCCATCTTGAAATTAAAAATGAAACACGTTTTTGTGCGTATATATATATATAACGATTTGAAAATATAGAGTAGATCTGGACCAAACATTAACATTTTATTCATCTTATATCTAACCACCATCGTAACAAGGAGACTGTTCCGAAACCACTGTGAGACTACCCACATTTGCACTGTAAGAGTTATCTCCGGAGGCATATTTGCCCCCCCCCCCCCCCCCAATGCAGTTTTTCCTCCGGAGGCACATTTGCCCCCCAATTTTACCCTATTAACGATTCAACCATTTTTAGGACTTTGGTGTCCGGCTGCCCACACTGTGCGTAGGGAAGAATGTGTTATTAATTGTTGTCGAATTGGACGCAGTCGTTTGACTCACTCTTAGGACAAATTATTTCAATGTAACTACTATGTTAGAGCTTTTCAATACCGTTTCTGTTGATACTTTGATCGCTTTTTTAAAGAAATTGGTCATTTAGACACCATACGACGTCTCTTGACTGTTGGGGTGTCTTTAAATCAATATTCTATTATATTCTAATACATCATTTAAATGTCTTTTAATTCACAGATGTGATTTACTTCATAGTAACCAATATGGTGGAACATTTCCACCAACTCTTACAGCTCAGCAAAGTCTTAAGATATTGGCTTTCCCTGGCTTGCCAACAATATGCACAAGGCTTGTTACAAATGCTTCAAAGTTTCATTAAAAGCTTACCAGGGGTTATGAAGATGAAGTCTAGAATATTATAAAGATAAAACTATATACAAGAGGTAAACTATTAAAACTGGAGTTTACTAGATACTTAGTTTTTTTATCCAAGATGTCCCATATTCATACTGCGCAGTCATCGTAGTAAGAAGAGAAATTTACAGATCAAGTTTCATGGAGATTGGATAATAGCTGTTGGGTTTATGACAGGAATAAGAAACGTTAACGCTAAAATATATGCTAAGATTTAATCAAGTGACCTAGTTTTTGACCCGAGATGACTTAATATTTGTCTAAAATATATTCTGACCAACTTTCAGAAAGATTAGATATATCCTGTATGACTGGAATAAGAAGCTTTTAACAGAAAACACTATTCTAAGAATTGATCTAGTGACCTAGTTTTTAACCAGAGATGGCACATATTCAATTAAATCTAAGATATCATGCATGCAGATAAGTATTCTGACCAAATTTAGACGTCTTTCGACTGTTGAGATGCCTCTAATTCAATATTCTATTCTGACCAAATTTAATGTAGATTGGATAAAAACTTGAATTAATGAACGGAAAACAAAACTTAAATGCAAATATAAATAACATCAACCCGCCCGCTTTTCACCTACCAGCTAAAACGGATTATTACTATATTAAATTACCTTCTTTTCTTAATAAACCTTCTCACCAATGCAAGCTTTTTTCTCAATAACCAATTATAATTGATCGTCAGCACAACACTAGAGTAACACTGGCATTTATATATACATTGTTCTTCAGATATTCAGCATTAACCAGATTTTCAGACTGACAGATCAACTACTGATTAATCCTCTGACTTCAAGAGCCTAGTAAATAAAATGTATGATCATCCTTAGAAAACAACCGATTTTAGCCGCTTTTTCAAACTTAAGTTGTAGTGTAGTTGTAATTGTAGCGAATTTCTTCCTCAATGCTGATCGGTCAAATACATTTATGAAAAAAATGTGGACACCCTTCAACCACCTCTTTCACACAAAGCAGAAGTTTCACTAAATGATTTAAAATGACAAACAATGGAGTCATGTGGGCTGAAACTGCAGTTACCCCCGTAACACTCCACAGTTGTAGCTTTGATTGCAGGTAAACAATTCAGTAAGTTTGAAAGATCACCGTCTGCCTCGGCCCGAAGTTTTTCAATTATGGCATTACATCTTGATTTGCTATCCTTGGCTAGAGCTGTTGTTGCTTGTTGTCTAGCTTCATATGGCAGCTTTTTTCCTTTGAACATAGTCAGGCTAATTCAATATTCTATTCCGATAGGGGTCTGCTTGACGAGTAACAGTCGGGCCCCAGCTAGACTGCCTTGTCTTTCTTACCTGTTTGCTTCCCAAGTGATAGGGGTCTGCTTGGCGAGTTACAGTCAAGGCATTTCCGACCTTGTCATAAAAATCAGATATGCCCAGGTGAGCCTTGGTGTCCCCATCTGTTGTTAGGCTGCGAACAAGTATATCTTCCTTAGAAAGTTGCTCGGCAATACTGAAAGCTATGGATCTTTCTGAATGGGGCGCCATGTATGGAATGTTTGCTGTACATGCTGCATGGCCCACCAGGACATGTGGTGTCAAATCCCTTGTTTCTTAAATAAGCTCCAGTCCAGCAAAGCTTATTCTAGACAGCTAGGGCAACAATGTATTTGTAACTTGTGTTGTTCTCTATGGCTACACCATAAGCCTGTGATGCAGCCTGCCCAGGTTTGTACGACGAAATCATTCTGTTTGCATTGTAACGGCCATCAAAAGACAGGTCCAGGTGGTTCGGGTTCTTTCGTCCTTGCTCCTGGTTATGTTTAATAACAAGCTGCCTCTTGACGGCCATGTCCTCCTCATTAAGTGTTGACGGAAGCTTGGTTCATCAACGTTTGCATGTGGGACCTGGAAGGTGGAGGTATGTCCATAGATGCAAGAAGCTGATTCCCCTTCTCTTATCCTATGGCAGTGTCTTGCAAAGCTGAAGCTATTTGCATATTTATAGCTACTGCCTTTGAGCTTTGGCATCTATTGTAACTGTCCATCTTTGAAGAAAGAACACCACACGAAGAGCACCTAAACTCCAGTTTTGAACCAAGTCCCAACTTAAACTCACTGTTAGGACGATATTTAAAAGTTTACAATCCAGAAGACTGTGTTCCCTGTACACACCATTCATGATATTTATCAGCTTATTCATGTTTTTGATGCGGTTTCCATGCGCATCATAGTTATGTTGTTCTTCTCTTTTCAGATCCCTTCCCGAGCGCCGTGTCGGCTTGTGAGTTGCATCAGCTGCATGGAGTTAATGGCAGCTTCATTCCGCCTTGGGAAATGTAATATTTACCAATAGAAACCGTAACGATAATAATAAAAAGGTGTATAATAATTACAACAATAAACAAGAGGGCCAAGATGGCCCTAGATCGCTCACCTGAGAAAAGTATCATTCATTGCCTGTACAAAACAGATTGCTTTAGAATTAAGATGATGAGGTGAAACAATGTTCAGGAATTTTCTGACCCCATCCACAAAAGATATCATCATGACAAACATTCTGCCAAAGTTTGAGGATGATTGGACCAAATATGTTGCCCTCAGAGTATAAACAAGATTTTTCTAAGATTTGACCTACTGACCTACATTTCTATCCAGCCCCACCCATTATCAAACTGGTTCGAGATATCATCATGACAAACATTCTGACCAAGTTTGAGGAAGATTGAATCAAAATTGTGGCCTCTAGTGTGTAAACAAGATTTTTCTAAGATTTGACCTACTGACCTACTTTTTGATCCGACCTGACCCATTTTCAAAAGGGTTCAAGATATCATCAAGACTAACATTCTGACCAAGTTTGAGGAAGATTGGATCAAAATTGTGGCCTCTAGTGTGTAAACATCAAAATTGTTGACGGACTACAAGATTTTTCTAAGATTTGACCTACTGACCTACTTTTTGATCCAACCTGACCCATTTTCGAAAGGGTTCAAGATATCATCATGACAAACATTCTGACCAAGTTTGAGGAAGATTGGATCAAAATTGTGGCCTCTAGTGTGTAAACATCAAATTGTTGACGGACGACGGCCGACGGACAATCAAGTATCCCAAAAGCTCACCCTGAGCTATGCTCAGGTGAGCTAAAAAGTAAGGTTCAAATTCCTTTTACATTCTGATAAGGTTCCTGAACACTATGATAAACTTGATAAAATAATTAGATACATACCTCTGCCCAAAATTTGCGACTGTGAATATGACGCCAGGGTGACTACAATAGCTCTCATATTCTACGAATAGTCGAACTAAAAATTGACGAGACAGATAACATGTATGTAAAACCTGAAAGTTTCAGCAAAAATCCTTTTGTTGACTGAAATATGTACAATTTTATTCATCCAATTCGTCAATGAATTAGTCAATGTATTAGACATGACCCGTTTCCCGTCTTATTTACCGGAAGTTGTTGTTGCAATCTTTCATGGGGTCCCCAAAAAGGCCAGGCGGGTTATAATTCGTAATTTTAGGTTACAAATATATGTATACATTTTTCGATGTATGTTCTTCTTTAAACATTTCATAATGTATGCTTTTATGTTCATTCATACAGTTTTTACGTACTTGATAAAGGAAACGACTCAATGTAGGTTATGTCCCTTTAAGAACAAGCCTCATATGTTCTACTTGTAGGTTATTTAATACAGAATAAGTTATAGTTTAGTAAGACCTTCATGGAGTTTCTCTATTTTCAGCTTTAATTCTCCCACCATCTCTCTGGCTTCTGCCTGAAATGAGATCCATACAATCACAATTATTACAGGAAACTAAACTGAATTACCATTCCGCAAAAGACCAAATTATTATAGCGTTCTTATTTTGATTAGGAGAACAAAAATATCTCAAAACAAATATCTCGAAAATGTTCAACCCTATCTATGTATTGCTATAAAATGTTTAAATAATATAAACAAATGATAAAAGTTATCATATTTTACACATTAATGTATTCAGTTATTTAAACACATGATAGGGGCCGCCGTGGCCGAGCGGTTACAGTCGTGGACTACAAATTTCTCGGCCCCTCACCGCTGTGGGTTCGAATCCTGGAAATGACTTCGGATTTTTCATGTGAGGAAGCCTTCCAGCTGGCTTGCGTTAGGTCGGTGGTTCTACCCGGGTACCTCTGTGTACTCGGGGTCTTCCTCCACCTGTAATTAGCTGGACGTCGCTATATGATTGAAATACTATCGCAGCGACGGTAAACCCCAATACAACAACAACAACAACACATGATAAAAAAGTAACTTATTATTTTGATTTCCAACTCATACTGGATCGAATACATCTCCAATTCCTCATTGTCGGTATTATTTTCAATTACAGGCGTTGAAGTCTACAAAGAAATAAAGTTAACAAAGTCATAGTGTACTGATTTTCTTAAAGTCTTTGGCCCCTTTGCTTTTTGTAGGCAGACAGTATGCGAATCTGGAAAAGACGTCGATGGCGACCAACACGTACTTGTAACCGTCATTGTCACTGGCCAAATCCTTCATATCCATCAAATCCACGTCCCATTGGCTGTCTAGTCCTTCTACAATTACTCTAGACCATTGAAATTTTCTTCTAACCCCTTTCGTCAAGGAGCAAGCTTCTTGATCTCTGAGCCATTTAGAGATTCGATATTTTCCGATGTGGAATTTACCTTCAGATTTTATATGTTATATAATTTGTCAGGTCCGCTATAACTTCCGGAATGATTCGGGTCGAAATATATTTTTTCTAGGTACTTTTTCCAGTCTTCCATCTTTTTAAATTTCTATCCACCTCTTCGGTTTGGTAGTTTTGTATTTTCTCTCCTTCTTCGCCCCGGGTATACCCGGTGGTCTCGTCTTTTGGACCGGAATTTCTCTGACGATATCGATAGGTGTCTCCCCACGATTATTGACGTGTCCGATCAAGCGTTGATATTTATCAAACGGGAGAAGCACCGATTTTTGCACGGAACTCATTGTAAGTAAGACTTTAAGGTCGGAGCCACGGTTCTTAGAAACTCGCTGATAGATTTCTCGTGTTTACGCAACAGTTTTCTCTTGGACCAGATGGTTCATTCCGTATCCGTAAGATGTCTCAACAGGTACTTGTGCTTTTCCAATGTCGATAGAACGGAAGACTTCACCGTGATTACGCGCTGTAAAAAATTGACCACTATCTGTACCAAGGCCTTCAGTTGATCGCTGGTGATGGTTTCCAGTAGACAATTTCTTTGAATAGCCGTGGTCTTTAAATAAACAGTTGAAAGTAAGGCCACTGACTGCTGACTAGTCGACTCATGATAGCTGCGCGTACGAGCAAACGGAGGTGACTCTTATAACTATTTGTAAACGATGACGTCATCTTCGAATAAGACGTTAGCTCTAAGCCGATATTAGTAGTATAGGGAATGAATTGGGGGAGTTTACCTGGTCCTGGTGCTATCACGTTACCTTTTTAGAACAATGGGGCGTGAACAATGGGGGTCACCACTAGGGTTAATGAGGTCACCACGGGTCAATGAGATGCAGGTGGCACCTGGTCATAAAACAATAGGCTATTGAATAAATAGGACAATAAGTAGTTCTATACAAAAAAGCGAAACAATGGAAACAATATATCGTCGGTCGGCTGCCAAAACCTCGTATGTCAATTTCTTAGATTTTTCAGTAGAAGAAAAAAACATTTCAGATTATTTTTATTATATGTTAGAAAATTACTTTTTTCAATTTTAACCACTGTAAGCAAGGTTTTTATGATAGATAACATACCTTTACGTTTTCCTTTCACTGGATAATAGTTTCTTGAGATACAACATTTTGATCCAATTTTTGTGTCAGATACGATATTTTGGATGATTTAGTTGTAATGCCATTTTGCTAATCAGTTTCATCGGAGTCGAATTATAAGCGTTGCGCGTTGAAATCGATACTTCCATTTTTGAAGATTTTTACATTTAAAAGATTGTTTAAGAGCTTATGAATGTGTACTCGTATATTTATTGTTATCTGTATTATATAATTAATTGCAATTTCCTGCTACTGTGTCATTTCCAGAGTCAATGCCATACAGATCTGCACATAGAGAATAGACAGGATACAGGCGAATCCGCGCATTTACATTCTTTCTCTTGTTGATTAGACTGCTTGGTTCTTCTTTAACTTGCCCGGTGTATAACACCGACATACGTGACCTCATTTTAAAGGCTCTTCCGAAAGACTTTGAAGACACTTAAAATCACCTCTGTAATATCCAAATGGCGGAACTATGATTCTAATGTTTCTGTTCAAAGTTAATCGCGCTGAATTGTTAAGGCATTTGCCACCAGTCTGGAACCAGATCAGGCGGCGCACTACCGCACAGGCTGATCAAGGTCGCTGCTTGGAAACCTAATCTATAAAAAATTAATGGGCAGCGAACACTTGATTTTGATCAGCCGAGCCGGTGCGCCGCTGAATTGAATCTACGCTAGTCGCAAAGACCTTGGTATACTAGTCCAGCGCTTTAGGGGCTATTACTAATGTCCCGTATATCGGTGTTATACACCGGGCAAGTTAAAGAAGAACCAATGGTAGTAAACACTATTAAACGAAGAAACAAGTAAACACAAAGACACTTGTCTTTATTTTTCAAAAAAAAAACACCGAGCAAGCTTTCTCGTAAATAAAGCTAAAACAGAAATACAGTATGGCCAACTTGAGCTGTCACCGAAGGTGACTCATACCCCCACTTGCACTATGCCGGATGATAAGTGTATCAAAGAGTTTTGTTAATAAGGTAATGAACCTCTTTAATTATTGATCCGCATCGTCGGATACCCAAGGTTGTTGACGTTTTATAGAGCGTAGTGGAATCAACAACTGTTGACATCCGACGATGGATGATCCGAAGTATTGCTCTGAAGTTTCAATGCACTTTATTGTATGTTGTAACTGGTATATAAGTACATGACAAGGACGGACGGACAGAAATTTTGTGACGGACAGATGGGCAGAAAGTTTGTGACGGACAAACCGTTTGCGAAGTACAAACGTAATTCTATTATGGCCCTCCACCTCAGCGAAGCGGGGATATAATTATCCAAAAAAGTTGGTAACACATGGTGAATAATTATATCACGCGTCTTTGACCCAATTTTTGCTACCACTGTTAGAGGAAAAGTTGTCCATTTGGAGATACAAGTCGGTGTAATTATTTTATTTCTTGGCTAGTTCGAACCATATTTTTGGCGCTCTAGTCGGGTTCGAGTACTATCAACACAAGCTGGAGGTTTTCTCAAATCAGAAAATTGCCAGAATGTGTTGATATTACTCAATCACAGCTTGAGCGTCGAAAACATTTTGGTCGAGTTGATGAAGAAAAAAATAATTGTAATGTACTAAGTTTTTCTTCTTGCGGTGGTAGTCGAAATAAAAGAACATCACTTGATATGTAAGGTCTGTAACAGTATCTGGAAAATGTCGACATAATCAAGTTTTAAGTTGAACATTCATCGTAATTACATAGTAAAACAACTAAGTAATTAATGAAATATAAACTTTCGAACATTCAACTATTAATAAACGAGAACATCTTGACATTTCAAAAACGAGTGTTTATTTTGCTGATTTACGTCTTCAGCATTTCGAAACAAATGATTGTCGAATCAGTCTCTTCAACGACAATCGCAATTTCGATGAACGATTTAGCAGTGCTGCAACGTATCGTAGAAAGGGTGATAGTCTGCTGGGATTACAGCCTTTAGGGCCTGCAAATGTTCATATTTAGTTTTCTTAATTTTGAGAGGCCCATCATGCAGCCTTGGCACAAGTTCATTTGGCTGTTCAGCATTGCGTGCTTTTCTTGGAAGATCGGCAAATGCATCCCTGTAACCCAACTTTACTTGGACATGTCCATCTGGGGTGTATGCGATAACACGTAAATCTGATACGACTGGATCACCAACTTTGTAGCCCGGTCTAATAGAATTGTAGAAGTTCAAATCTGAAAACTTTTTAAAGAATGTGTGATCAACATAGTGCACAAGATACGGTTGATTCCGGCGGCATTCACATCATTTCTACGTAGTTTTGTGGAACGTAAATGTTCTTTTTCTTAATTTTTCGCTCTATACTACTATGCACAGAGTCCACCTCCATCTGTGTATGTCCTTTTTCAAGGAATTTTTGTGTTATTGTGATATTTAACCGAGAAGCTAGATGACACAAAGCATTTGCGAGAATTGCGTTGCGGTTTTGGTAACCGCACCCATCGCTGTATAATATGAACTGTGATATCTCATTGTCTTTTGCAGCAACCGCTTCTATGTAATGTGCAATGCATGATGCGAATGAATTCGCACTAAGGTCGCCCTCCCCCTCGTGCCAAAAATAACACGATACATCTTTGCCGGCTAAATCATAAACTGTGAAATTGTGGCACGCAAGCTTGATCTTATAATACAATGCACTTGCTTGCAGTTTTGGAGAAAGTAACACAGATTCAACGTCCATAGTTATTACTTTGATTGACGCAGTTTCCATAGCGCTTGTTTTATCGCGATCTTTCTCCTCTCTTGCCACGTTTTTTCTTTCCTGATGCTGGTTATATGTTTCCAAAGGCACCTTACCAACTTCAAATCCATAACAAAGATCGCACTGATCTTTTTTGGGACTGAACAAACTCAAATTCATTTCAGAAAATACTTCGTTGAAAACTTTCCTACTTGCAGCTTTATCAGTATCGCATTTATTCTTATATTCTTCGTACAACGCGTGCATCGATTCAAACATTGGCTCAAGATATAACTTTGAACTAGAAGAGCGACAGTAGTGAGATTCTAACTTTGGTAAGGACTCCAAATACGTCGTAACGCTTTTTCGTAGTTCACCGAATCTTTCCGTTTGTACTCGTTTGCGTTCACGTCGCTTTTCTGAAATGTAAAAGCAGTACATTTTAAGCACTTAAAGCGCTGGAACCGAATATAGTAGACCTTTGCGACCGGACTTAACCAAACAGACTAAAATATCAGCGCTTAAAGGGATTTGCTCAACAAAACTGAATTTCTTTAAATCGTTCATATTATAAGGCACACAATTTACATAAAATAAACAAACGTTTCTTTTTACATTCTGCGAGTAAATTTATTAGATATCTATGATGATACTTTATAATTGTGATTTATTGTTTTCATATTTATTTTTTTAATTGCGTTATGAGAATATTTTTTTTTCAAATATATTTTTATGCAAACTGTGATATTTATTAAAAGAATTAATGTGTTTTTTATATATTTTTAATTGAATATATCTACATGTATTCCATTTTATGAATTTTAGTAATTATTATAGATCTATGCTTTATACTCATTTTAAGGTCTTTGCAAACAGACGAGACCAAGATAAGTCCTTAAGAGCTACCTGATCGAGGTCTACTCTATTTACTTACAGAACAATAAAATATGATTCCCTACTGTGATCATAAAAGCCTTCGGTTTCTTATGCTGCTACCGGAAAACATTATTTTTTAAGTTTATAGTAGGCGACGTAGAACATAAAAATTCAAGGCGAAAAAACTGAAATACTTACCTTCTTCTGGTAGTTTTACAGGGATGCCGTGGTTTGCAGTTTCAACCCAACCGTACACGGTTTTCTCCTTAATACCAAGGGTAGAGAGAAAGAGGCCCTTACAGACTAATTTGCGGTCGCTATCCTTCCTAAGATAGTATTGGTAACTTCGATTTCTTCTGCTGTTTTTTCTGCAGTTTTCGAAGCCGTTGGTGAAGTTCCTACTAGCGAGTTAACATACACCTTTCGCTCCTCCCAATTCATGTTTTCCCAGAACATGTCAAATATTGCTTTTCTGTCATCTTCGTTAAAGCTTGAACATTGTTTTACTTTAGACGTAGCACAACGTTTAGAGCAATTTCGCTCACCTAGCGTACGCTTATTTCTATCAATGACAAAACCCCACTTGCCATCCTCTTTTTTCATGCCTTTATACGATTTCCCTTGCATACGAAGCCGCTTGTTTTGATTTTTTATCCACTTCGATTCACCAAATCTTTTCTTAATGTTTTCATTTCGTACATTGCTTACTACCTCTTCATGATCAACAGTCATTTCACGTGTGTTTGTGTCCTCGTTTTCACTACCGGAATCACTTTCAGGATTAAAATCAGGGTCGGCGATGCTATCATCAAGATCATAGAATTCATCTAATTCAAGTTCAACTGCCTCTTCGCTTAAAACACTTTGTTCCTCGATGTCATTAGTGGTCAGGGGGGTTGCAACGTAGATTTCAGAAACATCGTCATTACTATTGTTGTTAATATCTGCTTTTTTGTTTTGTCTTTCTAAAGCTAATGATACAAGCAATTTACCACGCGAAAGTTCCATGGTTATTAATAGTTGATTGCCTCACGGCCTGGTTCACATAAAGGGCAGTGAATTCCGTGAGCACTCAAGTCCTCAAAATGAGAAGAATTCAGGCTTTCATCTGGAAAGGTGGGGTGAATACAAGTTAAATGGAAATACCTACCGCAATCTTCAAACTCACATCGTACTAAGTATTGTCCGTTTGGTAAGCGCACCAGAAGTCCACCGTTCAGTACAATTTGCTCAAGAATATAAATGAGCGTATCAAAACCAGGTTTAAACTGACATAGATTACACTTATATGTCTGTATATTGGTTTCCGATGTTGATTCAGTGTCTGATTCTCCAGAATATGACATGCCTGAAAATAAAATGAATCGGCAAATATGATTGCTATTAAGACCCGGTACTTTTGTCATTATTCCAAAAAGTCGTATCTCAAAATTATCCGAATCCATGCCTAGGTATGAAGGAAATATGCTTTGTTTCAAATTGTCGTAACTCGCCGTTGATAGGCAAAAATACATTCATTGTAACCTTTGTCATAAAGAAATGTTTCGAAAGCTTGCCAGAAATAAGCATATTATATGTGCATTATATCTGCTATTTATTTTATCTCTAATAATCGAAAACGTGTCATCATTGACGGAATAGAAGTGACTTCAACTATTTTTCAATAGTTTTTCTTGATTTGAAAGCCACAGAATATTATTTATACAAGTTAAACATATGAATTAAATGGTAATGACATAAATGCTAAAAGAAATCTGATTTTACCTTTTAAAATGCCGATTCCAATAACTTGTTGACAAAAAAATCTCTCGCTCATCAGTCGAAGTGAATTTAGTGTGAGATACGATATTTTGACCGTTGCTCTACAAACCAATTGGAGGTACGACATTTCATCACATGGTAATATATCGGGTAATAATTGGCTTATAGATACGATGGTTTGAGAGAAGGCGGGAAACGTTTTTGCGAATTTTATGCAGTCAAAAAGCCATTTTCCAAAAAAAGTCGGGAGGTTTTGGCAGCCGACCGACGATATCAAAGACATCATCACCTGGTCATAAAACAATAGGTTATTGAATAAATAGGACAATTAAGTAGTTCTATATAAAAAGCGAAACAATGTAAACAATATATCAAAGACATCAGCACCTGGTCATAAAACAATAGGTTATCGCAGCACCTGGTCATAAAACATAAGGTTATTGCATGAATGTCAAAATGAGTAGTTCTATATTAAAAGCGAACGATAGATCATAAATAGAAAACAATGAGGAGAATCTATCAAAAGACAGGAGCACCCTTATCAATAAACAATACCCATCTCAAAAAACAATAGTCTATAGAAATCAATAGCCATCACTCATTTATTGCAGTCGGCTTATAATCGATAATAGATTTTCAATTACTTTTCTTCCAATTTAAACAATAGAACGCATAACAATAGCGTAATAATTATTAGCGGTATTGTAAGCCCCATTCGTATCAAAGTTAACGCCATGACTGGATGTGATTCCGGATAATACCAGGTAAGATTAAAAGTTTATTAAATTTTTAAACGGGATAAATTTTGTTAAAACACAACCACGCAGCGGACGAACATATGAGACATTCCCGGGTGTCAGTTTCTTTACAACTGTTTCTTTCATAAAGCTCTCACCCGAAGAAGGCCAATTTCACAACCTCTTGTTAAAATATCGTCCCGTGAAATGAAATCGCTATCAGAGAAGCGTTTAAAGAAATACAACCGATCGATAATTGGCTAGATTTTATCTAAAACTGCTATGAAAGAGACATTTTGACCGTGGAAAGTGATGTTGGCCTTCTTGTATGGACATACATGTATTTGATATAACATGAAGGACGTGTAAAATTCCGTGCAAATCAGCTAGCATTCGAAAGTGGTTTTTTTAAACCTTATTTCTTATTTCTCTTATTTCTGCACGTATCATCGCCTGAAACGAGACAAAAAACACCTAGTGAATTATACGGATTTTATTTGGGTAAACACAACTGCATGTATTTTAAAACGATTTAATAGAAATAAAATGTTAACTCGTATCATCTTTGCGGATTCTCCTAGTAAAACACGTTAGCGAGATTCCTGTTAATTACTACACACACACACACACACACACACACACAATATGATTAAATTACCTTTCTTAGAGCTTCCGGGTCCCATTGAATCTGTAAACATAAAATACTTTTGAAACGTGTATATATATATATATATATATATATATATATATATGATGGGTATATTATTTGATAAAAAAATTTTGAGGGGAGTAGTCACAATCAATATCGCTAATGTTTTTTAAACTATAATTGTTAAGGGTTGTTCACCGGCTCCCGGCGTGAATAGCCGTCGCCGGGCGTCACGGCGGGCAATTGGTCGCGGTGTTGTTTTGGTCTGTGGGATAAAACGGATACAGCCATGAATCTTCTATTTAATGAAACGTAGAAAAGAATAAATTAATTTATCATTCTCGTATATCTTAATATATATTAGTGTATTAATAATTTAACATACTTTCAATAGTTAAAGTAATACTTACATCTTCCGTCACAACACCGGCTCCCGACGCGAACAACCGTCGCTGGGCGTCACGGCGGGCACTTGTTTACGGTGTTGTTTTGATCTGCGGGATAAAACGGTTACCATTATTTACAACTCCTTAAGGTAGGATGGGTCTTAATAGCCTAACACAACGATGATTACAGAGATCATGCTTGGAAATGCCTACTAGTCACTATCCGTAACTTTTTTTTTTCGCAGCGAGCGATCATTATTTTTAAGAGTATTGAAAATGTTAATATTTTACGGAAAAGACATAAATGACAATAAATAATCTTAAAACGTTTGATATTAAAACCATCTGACAAAAGTTGGTAAATCCGAAGCGCATGTCTTTAAAACGTTGAATATTAATGATATCACATGCAGGAGACAGTTTGAATCAGAATTGTAATAGATTTCACATGATTTAAGAATTATTTAACATTTCTTAGCTTTGCCACAATGGTTCTCTCTCTCTCTCTCTCTTTTTACTGAGAACTCCCTGCTTTACACACTACATTAATACAGGGTATACTTAGATTGTTTTAAAAGCAATATGTAAGGAACCGCCTGCCTTTTACAATGAATGTTGTAGAAAATAAATTGTTTTAAAATTGGAAGACCATTAACAAATGGACGCAAATACTTTTGGAAAAAATATTTTATGTTTTATATGTTCTACATCATGTAAAATGGTAAACAATCTGTTCCACAGACAATTATAAATCTAAATGATATGAAAATTAAAGAAAAATGACATAAAAAGCTTTTTTACTCACTAAAATAGTGTAAAATTACTTAGTCGTATTGTCCTTCTTAGACAGTATACATATATAAAAATGATATGTTAATTAAAGGCACATTGTATAACAAAAACAAGTAAACTTTTTAACCTACCAAAAAGGTACTATATTGTGAATAACTTGTCTTAATGTTTTTTTTCTATTTTTAATTTCAGAAAGAACAAATACTGAACAAGATTGACGAACTTCTGCAGATGATTCATCAACGGATAAATGATGTAATTTAAAAGACATTTATTATCTCTTGCTGTATTGGTTTGAGTAATTGAAATGTTTTATGTAACATTTTTGTAAGTTTCAATGTAAACATGAGTCTATTATATACTTTAAAAATAAGAAATACATCATTTTCTTTTAGAAAAGTGATTTTGGTTTTATCTTATATTAAAAAAAGGAACTTGATCCTGTTAGAGAGAGAGAGAGATTGATTCATAATAATATTCCATAATTTTGAACAAATATTATGCATAGGACTATTCAATCACAATTATTTCTGTTTCATAGCTAAATACAAAAAAAAAAACATGGCAAAGTTGAAATTATTACAGGTTTGCTTCTGTTTAATTATCTTTAGTCCAAAAATTGACACCAAATGGTAAGAAAAGGTTGAAGTACCTTGTTACAAACAAAAAAAATCAAAAATTACAATGTTACTGACTCAAATCATAAAATCTCAATCAGGGTAATTTCAACAGAAACGCTTATATGATTAAATGCAAAAAAAGGGGGGGGGAATATGAAAAAGACGCTCAAAACGCTCACCTGAGTACCATGGATACAAGTGATTAAAAGAAAGTGAACAATATATAAATTTTATATGTAGTTAATGTTTACGGCTGGGAGGCAAAATAACAAAAAAGCAGTGTTAAGAATTAGTCTTTTATTGCTATAGCACCACAGAAGCAAAGGATCACTGAAATGATGAGGAATGTAAAATAAGTATTTTAAGTGTAAGGATATATGTAAGCACAATTATTTTTTTAGTGCCAAATTATAGCTCAAAAAGTGTTTTTAATAAGCTTCACAATAGGTTTATCAGAAATATTTATTTTGCAAATATGTTAAGTAGAAGACAAGTCTTTTGCAAAACATGCCTCTATTTTTATTGATCATTTTGTTTGGAGATTCAAGTTTACCATATATATGGAAGACATGGTATTTTCAATAGGTAAAATTGAAGAGTTGCATTTGTCAGAACTAATTTAAGTGTAAAAGTATAAAATAATTACAAAAATCAACAAATTTACATGCATTTGGCAGAATAACTCAGTTAAAAAAAGGGTTTTATTAGAAGTTTGTTGGATTTAACATGTTATGAGAGACTGGGCATTTAAAAAGACAAGCCCTATTTTGTTTGCGTCCAAATTGTCATGAATTTCAATAAGAGTATAACAGCATTTGTTTTCCAACAATAAGATTCTTTTTAACTGAAAGTGGCGTGTTACCATTAGCTTTTATGGGAACTTGTGCTTATGAAATTTTATGTGGTGCTTGCTTTTATTATATAAGAGACTTATTTTGATATTAATAATGGGTTCCACATAAAGCCTGATGTACATAAAGACACAGTCAAATCTTTACAAATTTAAATGTCAGTTTCTCATTACCAGAAAACTGAGGAGCAGAAAACAGCATAAAACATATTCAGTCTGCAAGTGACATGTTGGCTGATTTGGTTTTATGTTGTTGTTTTTTTTGTTTTTTTTTTGAAGGTGTGTTCTAATAGGGAAGGGGTTAAGGAGATGTGATTTCAAAATATCCCTAAAAATCATTGGGCATATCAGCTTGATATCTAGTGGCTATGTTTTTGTTAAATGAATGAAATGATTTTATTTTGACAGGTTCATGATAAAATTCATAACATCTGTTGATTTATTTTACTTGTTTGTTCATTCCAAATGATTTGTATATGTGACTTGTATTATATTTCCAATAAGACAAGAGTATAAACAGCAAAAGTAAAAACAACAACAACAATAACTTTTGAAAAGAACATATAAATGAAGTATAAGAAGGTGAAACAATGTTTTTAAAAAGGAAAAAAAAAAACCTAGTAAAATCAGGGCCCTCATTAGACTTTGAAAGCAAAGTGTCATTGAATCTTCGGGTGAAATATCCAAGAGACAAAACAAAATTTTGAAAAGGGAAACTTTGGAACATGTGTTAATGTATCTCAACATACACTGAACACCATTTAAATATGCCAAAACAAAGATGCAGTATGAAGGCATTTTGTTGTCTTATATTATTAAACATGCTTTTCATTTGAACTTATTTTTTTATTTTACTTTGTTACTTGTAGCACAGCAAGATGAATTGCGAAAACACATGGCATTAAAATGTGACATTTTATCCACTTGTTCCTGTATGAATAAAAATAAAATACAATTGAGGAAGGAAAAAAGTTTTATGATTAGGAAAGCCAACTAGCTATATGTATTAAGAAAAAGCTGTTTAAATTATTGGTATCATATGCCTTGATATATTTTTGTATAAAATGTTGCGAAAATTGATCATGATAGGCTTTTTTAAATCTCAGATTCTAGTTTGAGATTTTTTTTAAATGCATTTCAGACTGAAAAAAAATATAAAAAAAATTGACTATAAAAAGCTTTTCAGATTGAATAAACTATAAATATATAGACTTTTTAAAAAATAATTGGATATTAAATTTTTACTAGAATTTTTTATTAGTTTTAATATATCTACATGTAAAAACAGTGTGTTTACTTTGAACAAAATGGCAATATGATCTGAAAAAAAAATCAATAATTTTTATAAGGAAGTTTCATGTAGTGCACTGATTTGATGAAAGATAGGATTCAGAATTTGTTTACCTTTAGTTTAACCCATGTAGGGCGATAAAGTTACACAACAAGATTTGTAGTAGAAGTGTGTACTAATGCTGAAGATCAACTATATGTATTGTATCATATTGCATTAGAGACACGTTCATGTCAAAGATTGATCTGTAATGACGAACAGGCTGATGCTCCAGGTCAAATTGACTCTTGGTATAATTTTCTTATGGTAAAAATTGCGTATTTCAGAAATTTGTTGAGTTAAAGGAGAAAGCCCTTTTAGTCATGAAAATGAAATATAATTACTTGTAATTGTAAATGGTTGATGTACTTAAGTCGTATAATAGTGGCAGTAAGACAAAAATTTACACAAAAAAGATACAAAATGAAAACAACTTAAAGAAGTATTAGTTGATAGTTATCATAAACTACAAAAGAAACAATAATTTTACATGCATTTATGAAAACGTTTTATGAGTAACAGATTAAACATTGTCAAAGTTTCAAATAAGCTGTTATTTTGTTTTCCCAATTTAAGAAAAAAGCATTTGGTTTGAAATCAATAAGTTACAAAAAGAAATGAAAATGTACAAAGTATAGTATGAAAGCTATTGAAATGACAAATTCCAAAATACTATTATTTTGTTGTTGTTGTTTTTTAAAGAAGCATGAGGAAGATTTGTAATGGGGATATTTAAGAATGCTTATGATTTTCTTTTTAATGTGTGAAAATTTATAAGGGGAGAAATTAGTTCTAACATGTGGGAAATGCATATTATTGCTGTAGAGAAATTTCCCTTGTAGGGCAAGAAGGTAAGCTCAAAAAGTCATTAATAATAAATACCAAACTGTATCAGAAACCTTTTTTGTAGCTCTGTATGTGAAAACATATCATTACTTTTACATGCATTTGGCAGAGAAAAGGGACCTACACTAAATTTGTATTTATTTGTAAGACTATGGCTACGATAAAGTTGCCTTCATTGACTTTTCAAGGGGGTGGGGGTCTGATTAATTATTTTGTGATTAAGGAGATGTTTCAATTCTGTCTAAATAAATAATGTGTAAATAAGTCTTGTTTTTGGTAGCCATGATTTTTCAAATGAGAACATGATTAACCTTTTCCCTCATGTAGACTTTTTTTGACGCATTCAATAGGTACCACATAATAACATATAACCTGATTTGCAGAAAGCAACGGTTGAACCTTATTAAGTTTTTAATCTAGATTCCTCCTTACCAGATCACTGAGGAGCAGCGAACAGCATTAAACCTGATAAGCCTGCTAGTAACTAGTAGGCTGATCAGGTTTTATGTTGTTCTTATAGGCCTTATTGTTGTCTTTTATGAGGGAAAGGGTTAATGAAGATTAATTCTTCAAATAAAAAAGGAGTCATTTTTTAACCAAGTTTATAATAGATCTGTCGGAAATCACAGCAATCATGTTGAGCAGAAGGTAGTCTTCTATTTGGTCTGTTGTCATTTGTTCAAGATTTTCGATTGACTTGGAGAGAATTGCCTTTTTGACAATATAGTCTTTGTTATTGCAGGTCAATGTTGCCGTTATTTCGGTTTCTAGTGAAAGGGTCCTAATTTCTTGTTGCATGAGGCACATTTCACAGTTGGCAGCAGGTCATTAGTGGTAACAGGGTGGTTGCAAAAAATGCACATTTCAACAGCATCAATATCCAATTTGAACTCAAGAGCATCATTAATTTCAACAACATTGTCAATGTTTTCGACCAGTTGAATGCATGAATCTTGATTAGCTGAAAGAGTTTTCTCCTCTTCATATTCCCTGACAGTAATGTGTTTGAAATTGTAGCTCCTATTTATGGCTACATCATTGATTTGTTCATTCCATACTGTTAACTTTATATGTCCAGTGCTGTCCCCAATTTGCATTGTAAGCTTGGTCAATTTGTTAGACATAGGCACCGGTGTTGAAATCTGGAGAACTTTTGCTGTAAGGTTCACCTGAAAAAAAAAGCTGCGAGTCTCAGTTGATGCAGATATAATTTATCTTCAGTAAAATATGTACATTTGCTACTCTAGAAACTCTCTGAACATTATAGATGTCTATTATTCGTGAAAAATTGTGCTTTGTTATTTAATGGGACAAGAAGTTGTAAAAACAAGAGGCCCATGATGGCCCTAAATCGCTCACCTGAGATAAATAGGTTGACCCAAGGAACATCTGTACCATTTTTTTAAAGAATTTTGAAGAAGATGATTTTTAAAGTTTTCATATTTTTTTTTCTTTTTGTTGCCATGGCAACCAGAGTTCTACATGGATCAAGTTTATTTTAGCAGTTTTTGTGAAGGTTGACCCAAGGATCATCCCTGCCAAGTTTAATGAAATTCTGTCCAGTGGTTTCAGAGGAGATGTTGTTTAAAGGTTTCTCTATATACATTTAAGGCAAATAAGCCCCGCCCCTGGCGGCCATGTTTTTTTACGGATCGGAATAATTTTAGCAACTTTGGTAGAGGTTGACCCAAGGAACATCTGTATCAATTTATTTTGAAATCTGGCCAGTAGTTTTGAAGGAGATGATTTTTAAAGTTTTCAAATTATTTTTCTTTTTGTAGCCATGGCAACCAGAGTTCTTCATGGATCAACTTTATTTTAGCAACTTTTGTAGAGCCTCACCCAAGGAACATTCCTGCCAAGTTTCATTAAATTCTGTCCAGCGGTTTCAGAGGAGATGTCGTTTAAAGCAAATTGTTGACGACGGACGACGCACGACGACGGACGCCGGACGAAGGGCGATCACAAAAGCTCACCTTGAGCACTTTGTGCTCAGGTGAGCTAAAAATGGATATGGTCATTGTGTTAATAATTTGGATTATATTTGAGTGTTGGACAGTTGAGGGAGTGTATTTAAGATATTATCCAGCGTTTGGATTCATGGGAAATAGGAAAAGGAAGAAAGACAAAGACTCTCCTCAGGACAAAGACGCTCAGGTGAAAAGGCGGGAGGTATGGCATCAAATACACAAGATAAACGATCAAATATGAACACTGTAGCCGGCATAAACCCAGTAAATGCATGCAATCACAGTGCTACACGCCTACATATAGCATGAATCCCCAATTCCAACCCTCAATGTATATGGGAAATTAGGGATCGCCTAACATGGGTCAGTCTTATATACAATACCCTAACACGCCTAAAAACACAACTGGTGATCAGTTCTCACTCTTTCTCCAAAGATTAGACAATATCGATCATAAGTTATCAAAGCTTGATCGGATTGAAGGTACCGTTAATAAAATAACGGCCCGTCTTGACAAGATTGAAAAGCATGTTGATGATACTGAATCAAGGTTGCAAGATGTAGAAAAGAGTTGTGTATTTGACTCAAAAACCCAAGAAAGTATTGCACTGAAGCAAAAAGAAATGCATTCTTTGATGAAAAAAATGACGAAATACAAAAAGAACAAATAGCAAGTGAAAATTTACATAAAAGGGAGGTTATTGACTTGAAAAGCAGGAGCATGGGGGACAATTTGTTGTTTTTTGGCATAGAGAAGGAGCGGAATGAGAAAGACTCGGACTGTGTGGACAAGGTTTTGGATCTTATAGAAAACAAATTACAGATAAACAATGCAAAGGAAAAGATTAAAATCCACAGGGCCCACAGGATTGGTAAATACGACCAGCGAAAAAACAGACCTATAGTCGCAAAGTTTGTGTATTACCCAGATCGGGAAAGGGTCCGCCTCAATGCGAAAAAACTATCTAGACCTTACGGTATCTGCCAGCAATATCCATCAGAAATAATGGATGCAAGGAAGAGGCTTATCCCCATTATGTTGTATGCCAGAAAGCAGAGCAAGGAGGCATATTTAGCAGGCGATAATCTTTATATCGACGGTCGACTCTACAGGGGTGAGGAGTCAATAGGAGTCCGGAACAGATAGGATGACGGCGGGGGTGTTGTAAAGTGCCTGTCATGGAATGTAGAGGGACTTGCTAGCAAGAAGAGAGATGATATAGATTTTCTTAACTTTTTAACAAATTATGATCTGGTATGTTTAAGTGAAACATGGACAAATAAGTCTTCAAAAATTAAACTAAATGGATATCAATCATTTCATTCATACCGCAAATTTCAACATCGAAGAGCAAAAAAGAAGTAGTGGAGGCCTTTTAATGTAGGTCAGAAATTCTATATTTAAGGGTATTAAACTCATGAAAAATGACGTTGATTGCATATTGTGGATTAAACTAGATAAACATTTTTTTTCACATCGCGGATGATATTTACTTGTGTTTTACATATATTGCACCGGAAAGCTCACCTATTCATGCCATGTACAATGTTGAATTCTTTACACTGTTAGAAACTGATATTAATGATTTTTCTTCTAAAGGTAATGTTTATTTATTTGTAAAATGTATGACTCATATGCGTGAACGTAATAATACACAAGGTACATTTTGTAAGTGGGATCCTCAATTAAAAGATGTGTTTCTGGCTGACATTATGAATGGTATACAACCTCTCTGTGATGATTTGACAAATTGCACAGAAAATGATGAAAATACGGATGCATTGGTTAATATCTTTACAAATTTTTGACAGAAAAGGGAAATGATTATTTTCTAAAACACACTTTAAATAAAAGTAATTCTTATTTTGCTGACACGGGGGCCAATAAAAATAAGAGATGGTTCAATGACGAATGCAAAAGAACATATATGGTATATATTAATTCATTATAGATGTTTAATTTGAATAAGAATGATACAAATAGACAAAATCTGCTCAAACACAAGAAAGATTATAAGTATTGCTTTCGTAAATCTAAAAGAAAATTCTTTTTACATGAGGCAGCAAAACTAAATGATCAAAATACTTTTGGAAGAAATTTAAACATAATAAATCGTCAGAAATGGGTGAAAATATTGATCCTCTTGATCTTTATGAACATTTTAAAAAACTCGGATATTGAGATTGAAGAAGATGAGGATGTAGTTAATTTTTTATATAAAATTTTGATTCGGGGGAACATAATTATGATATATCATAAGATGAATTAGACGTGCCTTTTACAATGGATGAAATCTCATCGTCTATTAAATATTTATCCACAAACAAGGCATGTTCATTTGATAATATAATAAACGAATATTTTAAAGAAACTGGGAACGTGTTGATTGAACCGTTAAAGCTTTTATTTAATGATATATTGAGTAAACAATCATTTCCTAAATCTTGGTCTAAAGGAGTTGTGATACCGGTTTACAAAAAGGGTGATCCTTGTAATCCTAATAATTATAGAGGTATTACACTAGTCAGCTGTTTCGGGAAGCTTTTTACCGTATGTATAAACCAGTGGCTTAAAAAATGGACTGAGAAATACAATATACTGACGAACGCTCAGTTTGGATTTAAAGCTAATCATAGTACGATTGACGCGATATTCCCTCTGAAGAATTTCATTGACATGCAATTAAAAGATAAAAAGAAACGGTATGTTACGTTGATCTATTTAAATGTTTTGACTCTATCTATAGAAATGGTCTATGGTTAAAACTTATCAAAAAGGGCATGAATGGTCGTCTGTCTACAGTAATAAGATCATTGTATGATGATGTAAAGCTTTGTGTTAAACATTTAAACAGTCTATCAGACTTCTATAATTGTGATATTGGTTTATTGCAAGGAGAGATCGTCTCACCGATTCTATTTTCCTTGTTCATCAATGATATAGAATCAGATTTACAATTAAATAATCCTGGTATTACTCTTGACCAACTCTCAATATATCTTTTATTATTTGCGGATGACGAAGTATTATTATAAAAAACCAAGTATGTTCAAATTTATTGAACTGATTAATACTAATAAGATAAAATTGTTGTACAAGCTTAGTATGTTTTGTAAAAAAAACCTTTAACTTGTGTACAGAAGTGTTGACAAACCATTCGCATTTTACGGAAAATTAGAATTATAAATTAATATTTATAAATTATATTTAAACATATGTATTCAGGCCCGGATCCAGAATTTTTCCACTGGGGGGCCAAAGTCTGAATGTGATGTGAGTGCTAGGTAGGATCCGGGGGCATGCTTCCCTGAAAAAAAAAGGTTTTTATTGTGATGGAGATGCATTCTGAAGGATGGGGATACAAGTGAAGGTTTTTATGTGCTTTTCTTTTTTTTTCTTTTTTTTTTTTTGAAACTTGAAGACCATGGATCTAATGCCTAGGTCACACTGGAGAAATATCATCGGCGTTGTGGATATACACAAATTTTCTCCCGATGGCATCAGATGTATGAGCCCAAAAGATGGAGCAGTCCTATGAGAAGCTTTGGGATTGGGTCCGTTGAAACGTTCACTGATGTTTCGGTTATGGTACAATGGCCTTGTATTATCGGGGATGGCTCCAGATGCTCGTGAAATTTATCCGATGATCGGGGAAGGTGAATCGGAGCTTCATCGAACTTGAAACATCATCGGGGGAATATCCCCGTAGATTATGCGATGTATCATTTTATCGAACCATCCTAGGTGCCTCGGGAAGATTATGGAGATTCTGAGAATTTGGTGATGGACAAAATCAAGGGTAGACTTTCGGGGGTTTATGAGGATGCCCCCAGCAATGCCCCATGGCCTTTTTGACCGTCTCAGTCTAAAGTTGACCAAAAAAAGCAAAATATTTTAGAGTGCGCTTGCCGATTTTCTTGCAAATATTCCGAGTTCTATCACAAGATCTGGAATGTGTCACCACAGAAAGGTCTCCGTACCTTCGAGACATCACCGAAGCCTGGGGTTCCTCGGAGGAAAAAATATTTCGCGGAATCTCCATGAATGCTTCCAAGGAGCTTCCGGGAAGCTATGCTTATGTTTCCCCGGCCTGGTTTCCCCGAGGCCTCCCAATGACTCCACATGGCTCGCAACGCTTTCGAATCTTCCGCGGGACACAAGGGAACCTGTTCCCGACGCCTCCCGATGCTCATCAATTTCCATCGGGAGTACATTCCCTAGGCAAAAAATGTCAATTGGGACTGAGCCTTGAGCGATATAATTTATATTTACCTTCGCAAAGCCATGTTTTTTACTAACTGCTGTGTAATAGTATTTGACTACAGTTGTATTAAAAAAATGACGGTAGTAAGGGGGGGGGGGAACTGGCATAAAAAACAAGGTGCTTTTTGGCCCCCCCCCCCCCCCCCCCCCCTCAAAAAAAAAAGAAAAGATAAAGTGACTTGTGTACATTATCAGTTAGTGAATGCTTTGAATTGTCATCAGTTTTAGACTCAACATTGTAAAAAACAGTTTTGTTTAAATCTGAGGAAAAAATTCACTTTAAACATATTTTGTCAAATATGTTGAAGAGAATACCGGGTATATGCTGTATTAGGTTAGAACCTGGTAATCTTGACAGTCTAATTGTCGATCTGGAAGCAGCCTTCACACACAGACTTCTCAGATAAAAAAAAAATAAATCAGGCGCACGTTTTAGGGTCGGGCGGTTGCATGGGCCCCTTCTGCGTGTCGATTTTTGGTACATTTTTTTTTCTAAATGTTAAATCATTAACAAAACAAACAATATTCAGTAATAAAAGATGTTGATATTTAATATAAACTCTTTAATATCCGTTTTATTTCGCACATAAGTTGTGTTTTCTGTGCATTAGTATTTCGTATTCATCGACTTATTACTAACATTGCTCAATGACTGATTACCTGGATTTGATTTGAATTAGTGATCATGCATAATCTACATATACATTGTCCCAAAATATGGATTGTCCCAAAATTTGGCAGATTGAAATTTTCAAATTCTTTCATTTCATATTCATGATTTTTATAAATTTAAAGTACACCAGGGTCTCTTTATTAAGAGACCATGAATACACATACATGTAGATTATTATATGATGATGTATCGGCCTGCTGTTTGTATTTATTCCTTTCAGAAAAAATATTTAGGAGTTAGTTTCATAAAAATAATACTTAAAAAGTTACGTAAAAATAGTAAAGCTGATGACATTTAGAAACACACCCCATTTCTGATTAAGTTTAATTTGCATGGCTAGCGATAGGTATGCATCTAATCTGAGGTTTGCTACAGCAAAAAAAATTACCATTTTAACTTTTTCAAAAACTAAATTGGCAATTTTTCATACCTGATAGTTCATCAACCTGCCGGCAGCTAATTAGCCCGCTTTTAATGCAAGATTTAAAACATTATACATGAAGAGAAACGTGAATTAAAAAATTTGTTGCGTAGATTTCGTCAAAGTAGTTTAATTATTATTATTATTATTATTATTATTAATTCTTTTTGGCTCTAGCGAAATTGTTTCGATGCTAATTACATTTTAATGTCAAGCTTAGTTGTTTTTAGCTTAACTATTTTTATGCTATTTCTTAAAATGCATTTGCTTAGAACAGTTTATAGTTGTAAGTGATACAAACTTTTGGTAATTGCCGATTTTTCCCAATTATTAGATGCCATGTAAATTTCTCTCAATCAGTGAACGTGTCCGCAGTACCCTAAACACATGCTTATCACACAGTCATGGAGGACTGCCGGTTCGGATTACCTACACATTAACAGCAGGGGGCCATAAGACAATAGGAGTCTGGCTGGTCAGGTGGTTATGCGGGTGGTTCAGTATGGGGCGCACGATAGGGATTTTCTCTAGACAGCACCAACATTATGTAATCAGAGGATTTTATAGCCTAGAAAAAATGTATGACCAGGGCAGCTGGGGTGTGGGTGTGTGTGTGTGGGGGGGGGGGGGGGGGGCTCGTCCCCCGGCTGAATCCTGGCCTGTGTAACGATTGTCAAATTTCATTCCTTTTTTGCTCTAGTGCCCCCCCCCCCCCCCCCCCCCCCCCGTGAAGTTGCTTATGGAAGTCAGAGAGAAAGAAAGATGTCTCATGTCATCCTTCAGTCTATAAATAGCACGTCCTAGATTTCGAGAAAGGTTATTTTTATTAGGACATATCTATCATTTTCTAGAACCTCGGCTTTAATTTAGCTTGAAAAGAAATAAAAGTCAGTTTACAGAACCTGCTCTACTACATAACTACATTTTTATCCCTTTTCGTCAGGGTCCCTATATATACAGGCAGATCGGAATATTAACCATGGTTTGTCTCGTCGATACAGAAACTCACTCACAGAAGCGCAAGAT
>JAIFHC010000218.1:0-50000 GCA_021229015.1 Solen grandis | reverse complement strand
AATTGCAAAACACAAAATAACATATATATAGGTGCAGATAAATGAACCTTTCTAAACATTCACCACCGAAGAGATCAAAGTCGGGGTCCAGGTTCAATGCTCATTTTTCAGCCTCCCCAAGCGTAGCTCTACACAGCTAGAGCAACGCATTGACCTTCCGGGAACAGGTGGATAAAACGGAGTCTCAAAAATCATTACACAGCTAGAGCGACGCATTGACCTTTGACATAACATGTTACATGTCTAAACGTGATGTAATTCACGCCGGGAACACGTGGATAGGGCGGAGTCACAAAAATCAATACTATATTTGGAATGTGAGACTGCTTTAAGTTGCAAAACATAATTTCAAACACTAAGTAGGTTAGTGTTATTTAGTAAGCATTAATTCCATTAAATCGGTCGCGCGGCTGCGCCGCGCCAGACCGATTTAATTTCATTAATGCTTACTAAAAAACACTAACCTATACTTAGAGGCAGGATCTGTTTGGTCACATTTCGAAAGATGGAAGAACGAAAAGGCGATATAGATGCGCGCGCGCGCGCACGTGTGTGTGTGTGTGTTCAATTATTTTAACAGGAGTCAACGATTTTCAATTTCAAATAAGAACAAGAGTGCCAATGCCGCCAAAATAAATAAAGACCAAGAGTATAGCATAGCATATAGCAAGAGTAAGGCAATATGTATCCATTTTTCCTCCTGGGCATAACTCTTGAAATAAACCTGAGCCAGATATTTTCTACTTTATGCATATATACCCGTTATAGTAATGCCTTTAATTAAGATCTACTCGGAAATTTAGGAGCTACGTTCACAAGTTTATATGTTATAGACAAAGTTTCAAAAGGCATAACTATTGCAAAAATCGCTGAACCGGAAAATCCCTGCTTCACGCACATCTACCCATTATAGCGATGAAATTGTCCAAGTTTCATAAAGATCCGTTCAGAAACTTAAGAGGAGTTGCGTTTAAAAGGCTGCAATATCAATCAGATACAGAATAAGTTTCAAAGAACACATCTCTTGCAAAAATCAATGCACCGAAAAATCGCCGCCTCATGCACATTTACCCATTAAAGTTATGACAAAGACCAAGTATTGAAAAGATAAAGTCGGCGACGTAGAAAGAGTTGCGTTAGCAATTAGCTACAGAGATTGAGTTTCAAGGGACTTAACTCTTGCAAAAAATCAATGATCTGGAAAATCGCCGCTTCATACACATCTACCCATTATAATAATGACATTGACATTTTTTTTAAAAAAGATACTGTCAGAAACGTCGTAGGAGTTGCGTTCACAGAAAATGTGGACGTACAGACGTACGAAGGGACGGACATATGGAGAAGATGGCGACAATATACGAAAGCCTCCAGCGGAATATAAAAATGAAAAACAATCCCATTTTCGTTTATCCTTATTCAGTTTGGAACATAAAAATCGAAAAACAAACCAAAAATCTAATATCGTTTTTCTATTTAAAACACGGAAAACAAAAAAACAAAAGAAAAAAAATCCGTTTTGAGACTGCGTGCGCATGCGCAGCAGTGATAAGTACTGCAAATTCAAGTCGATTGACGACAGCCTGACACGCAAGTTAATATTTCGAAGTGTCAATACGCAGAAGTTTTGAGTTCATATTTAAACCTGTCGCTTAAGAGAGAAAACCTTTTTTTCACAATTTCGTTAAGCACTAAACAATAGCTACATGACTATTCAATATATTTGCCACAGTTTCTTAGTTACAACATGTAAAGTAAGCGGCATCTACTTCATCTTCGGTACAGGTATAGCTAATGAAAATTACTGGTTATAAAGAAGTGCATTTCGTTAATTCGGTGTATTTCGTCATTTTTAATATACCAATCAAAACTACGATGATAGCGAAGGCCGACGGCGAATGACACAGGCATCCGGATGCTTGTGATTTAAATGGAATGAGAGAATGAGAGAACAGTTTCCAGTTTCAAAGAGACTATATCAATTTGTAAGAAGGATGCAGTAATTTGAAAATAAGTATTTATCCGATCGATCGATATGATAATCCAGATTCCCCTACATTGTGATTTAAAAGTTTGCTCTTAAGATTGTTTTTGATAGCCATAACAGACAGCTAGTCTATTAGATTCAAAACATTGATGTTACCTTTATTTTGTATTTATAATTTAGTAGTGTCTACATCTATATTTATTTATTTGTTTATTTTCCTTTCTGTCGATCGCCCTTGTACTCTTTCTGTTATTATTCAAGCATTGTACTAGAGCTCATTTAGAATTTAACATATTTATAGTCATTTTATATATTACTTGGATCCACTGAGGAAAGTTGCCTTTTAATAGCATAACTGATTAAAAATATATGAATAATGATAGATGTAATATGTGATAGAGAATCATACAAAAAAAGCCATCATCGAGTTAACACGAGGCATTTCATTCATGTGAATGTAATACAACAATTTAAGAAAAACTTTTAAGCCGGGCATGCATTTTAATCCATGTCCTCTCAAATGGTTTCAGGAAGAGTGGTCAAGAAAATGAATTCATAATGTCTCTTGTTCATCTGTTTCATTAATATTTTATGGATTATATTAAGGCTTACAAGTTTGGAGCTCAACCAACTGAGCTACCATACTGCATACGCATTATATTACCAATAATGGATTCATGAAGTAATTATATGAAGGCATCTGCTGAAGGCTTGTGATCTTACATGAACATCTCCCGTCAGTCTTGTTGACTAAGGCAGCCTAGAGTATTTTCCCCTAACCAAGGCGTTGAAGGTTCAATTCATGGCCATGGCATACCAAAGCCCTTTAAAATGGAACTGCTTAAGTATCCTTGTCTGTGATTCCGGATAATGGGATAAGTTGTGGTAAACAGGTAATGTCACTTGTCTGTTGGGTGTGATATTACATGAGGTAGCACAATATCTAATTATATACATTTGTAGCATAATCAAAGAATGTTTTAGCAAGGTGGATAACCTTAAAAATAAGGTATGCCATCCATCATTAAATTATAAATATGATCCGTCAAATGCTTAAAAAGACTTTAGTTCAGATGCAAGCATCCACTGACATGGAGACCCTTTTACTTTAAGTCTATAAAGACTTGCATTTAGCATAAAATTTCCAATATCACCTGACACACCATTATCAAAATTTCATGATGGATAGTTTGCTATTTTACCCCTTAAAAGTTGGGTACCAAATATTTAAGTGAGTTTCTTGTATTTAATGCTTCAGAAAAAAGGAACAGTTAGCCAGATGTAAGGAAACTATAACTCAGGACATTGTATCATGTCACTTATCTAATGGCAGGTGATACCAGTGAGAGGCAAAGTAATATGGTTTTATCATGCTGACAAAAGTCCACTTCAAAAACAATAAAAATAGCTAGAATTTCCCTACTTAAGTTTTCTAAAGAGTACTTTGATGACAGATCATCATTTGACTTGAATGAGATACCTATATTTTTTTTCTGTTGCTCACAGTGTTATATTAATGGGTGATTGATTGTGATATACTGTGCTTATGCTGCCCTTGGCACTTTACTCGTAAAAAAATAAGTCACTACACTGTATTCAGGCTGATGATGTTACCAAAAGGAAAGAATAAAAATTATTTAAAATTCATTTTGCAGGTCAAAGGAAATGATATGATTAAGTATGCTGTCCAACTGTCCAGACTTCATGTGCGTGATTTTTTTTTAATCCTCTTTAAATAGGAATCATATTATTTCAGTTACATATATACATTTCACAAGGTAAAGCACATACCTATATTCCATATCTTATATTTATATTTTCATGTAGAGTATTTATTTAATCACACGGTTACATTTTTTCCCATATTAGAATTTCACATTGGGAAACTGCATCAAAGATTGCATTTTCAACGGATATTCTCACACATGTTGTTTTTTCTGTAGTAAATTGGTTGTTTATTTAGCTGCAAGATGGAATGGAAGATGTTTTTTGCTTTTAATTTGCTTGCATCTTATGCCTCAAGTCATTTTATTTTTACAATTTGTTCACTGAATTTGGGCTATATCTATATCTGATTTAAAAATATTATAGAATATACAGTTTCAAATGAATTCTTCAAATGGTATAGCCAAGCTAACTAGCTATGCCAGATAAAATGGTGATTTTTTTTATCATGGTATCGTCTTGTTGTGGCGAACTAAGAATAACATGAATAACTAGTTAACCATTTGATGTCCAATCCAGACCTTTATTACATATCAGTTAATTTACAATTGTGAAAAACTTAAATTTGTTATTTGACAACAAAAAGGATCCAGACAGTCCAGTAGTAGGATGCATAAATCCCGGTCATAGGTCTGTGGTTCGAATATTTGTCGGGTCGCAACTTAATTGTTGTTCGCCTCCATCCAGGGTACATGCAAGGGTGCGTCATATATATAACTTCCTAAGCCACATGTCTTTGTTGATTTATGAATAAATCCAATGATCAGGATGTAAACATATTAAGTCAGCTGCATGACACTAACTTGAAAGTAGACTAAAATTTCTACATTTTAATGGAGATTTCTTACATGAATCATTCTATGACTTAAATGAAATTCTTACAAATAGATATTGGAACGAATATTATATAGATATTGATCTCTCTCTCTCTCTCTCTCTCTCTTCTCTCTCATATCTTATTTGATTTGTTATAACAAATTATGCTTAAGGAAGAGAAGATTTGTTTTTCAGGGGTTTCACTTAGTCTTCAGGACTTCTGGTCTTACAAGAGCAAAGTCCATTACAAGTGGATATCCTTACTTAACTTTGAAACCAATATAAGTGTAAAAGTGTCAAATCAATATTCATGTCTTCAATTTCTATACTAGTACAGTTATGTAAAACTAAAAAAACGTGTTACATTGACGTTTAAGTGTGCCTGGACTGTTCTATTTCACTTAAAGGAACAATGTATGCCCAGTTTACAAGTAAAGAGAATCAGGCAAAGTTTTCTACCTTGTGGGACACCAATTTTGAAAAGGAAAAATATCTATTTTGAATTAGGTTCTGGAGGATGCAGGTCAGCATGGGTTTATATGGCTTTATACCCCAAACAAGCTTAGTTTAAGGGGGGATATATAGGAGTCGCTGTGTCGTTCGGTCGGTGGCTTTTTTATCAGCGCTATTCCTCAATTACTACTGGATGAATTACAATCAAATTCTGTAGGAAATTTCGCTAGGAATCATAGATGTGCATATTGTACAGTTGTTTCGGTTGAATGATTTTTCGCTGAGTTATGGTAATTTAATGAATTTTCTAGAGCTTTCTTTGTCTGCGCTATTTCGCAATAACAATTGGATGGATTTCAGTCAAACTACATAGGATGTTTCATTAGCAAGCACAGATATACATACTGTACAGTTATTGTATTTGAATGATTTTCCTCAGAGTTTTGGCCCTTTGATAATTTTCTTTAGCTTTCTTTGTCGCACTATTTCTCAATTATTGCGTGATTGATTTCAATCAAACTTCATAGGAAGTTTCACTAGCAAGCACAAATTTGCATATTGTTCAGTTGTAATGGTTGAATTATTATATTATGAGTTATAGCCCCTTAAGGGGTTTTCTTGAACTTTTTTTGTCTACGCTATTTCTCAATCGCTACTGGATGAATTTTATTCAAATTACAGAAGTTTTACTAGCAAGTACAGATGTGCGTATTGTGCAGTCGTTACTGTTAAATGATTTTTCTTTAAATTATGGCCCCGTTCTTTGGTTTTCTATGTCCGCAATATACAAATGACAGAAAAGAGCAAAAAATTCACTTCCAAGGGCAGAAAACTCAAAGATTAGAAAGATGACCCCAATGTTTTCATATAAATTTGTTTCTGATTTTTTTTAATAATCATGCAAAGTCTTAGAAAATACTCGTGGCAAGTTTTAATTTTCCTTGTTTGTCTATATAGAAAATAACTGCATTATGCGCGTATGTATTTAAGTTAGCTCTACGACGAAGATGAGGTGGACGTACATATCCTTATATTTTTCAGAACGTATGGGCCAAAAAAACCGCCTTCTGGTCTACAACAAAAAGAAAAGAGGGTCGGTAGGTCGGGATTTTATTTTGTTTTTATTTATTTTTATTTTACATACGAAAAGTAAAGTAAAAAAATATATATATATATTTTTTTTTAAAAAAAGTAAAGGTAAAATAACTTTAGGGTCGGTCGTTGGGAAAGGGGGTCGGTCTAGATACCAGAAATGAAACTATTGTTTTTTGCCTAACGCATAGTTATACTGTTTTTATTTTTTTGGTCGCTGTATGCATTTGACAGGCCACTATTCACGATGACCATACGCAGAGCGTGCGTTGGTCTTGTATATGCCGTGCGGCTGCCCTAAGTACTTTCGATTTCGAAACAAATAGCAATTATAAATTATTCATTTTTAATTTTATATTTATGTCAGTATTACTTATGATATAATTATATTGAATAAAGATGATGTATATGTTTTTAAATTTGATGTTAAAGTTATACTTTAAAACCTTCAGTATTAAAAATGTTAAAGCATGATTGTTAATATATATTACATAAATTACGCGATTAAAGATTCAGTACGTTTTTAAGCATTTTTGAAACAACATGTTTTAGCTATGAGAATGTCTTGACTTGACTATTTGAGATTACCGTTGCTTCGACAGTAGTTCTGTCATATAGCGGCGTCCAGCTTAAACAGGATGGAGACCCCGAATGCACGGAGGCATCCGGGTAGAACCACCCACCTACCGCAAGCCAGCTGGAAGGCTTCCTCACATGAGAATCCGAATGAGCCTGCCGGGACTCGAACCCAGGCGGTGAGGGGCTGAGGAAATGTTAAAGTCAGCGACTTTACCCTCTCGGCCACGGAGGCCCCCATAGCTATGAGAATGGAAATGTTAGACAGTTAAAACATGATACTGGGCATATTGTTTCTTGGTCCAAGTGTTATGTTTGGATAATATATAGAACACTTTAACCAAGTTTTAACACATAATTACACATTCCATAATATAATGGCTTTTTTTCGGCTCTAAGCTAGATATTGGGGTAAACAATAAAGCATGGCATAGCTCAAGATAAAAACATTTAAACTTAACACTAATTTCCTGATATATTTTTATTTTTGAATTAAATTGTGTTCATGTGATTCTTAATAGCATGCTTAGGAATCTCGATTTAATATATTATGTGAATGATATATCAAAGACCTATGGTCACCATAGGTCACCATACGACGGTGTAGGGACGAAATGTAAGACCCAACGGCCGCCGTAACAAATGTGACTTAGGTATTGATCTATATGGCACAATATTTATACTTACGAAAGAGATTATCTAATGGTAAAATTAAAGGTTATTTAATGTTTTATTATCATTTTATCCTGGCAATGCTACAGTTAAATAGATTTCAACAAATCTAAGACATTAATTAATATTATTAAAGACACTGACAAAGCAAATATTCCGTATGAATTATGTAATTATATAATTATTAGAATTATTTTTATTATTAGAATTATTGTTATTACAGTGTTTCTTAAACCACACAGACATTAACTACAATCAAATTATTATAAGCTGCATGTGACCCCTCACTTTTTGATTAAATTGCGATTTTTTTTCATGTGCCTTTAAAGGCATAATAGAAAACCCATGATTGTATTAGTTCATTTTACAAGATAGATATAGCATCAGTAATAATATCAGTTTACCATCATGTGATTCAGATAGGTCTGTATAGGGAAGACGGATGAAGTAATCATTTTAATAACATGTTCAAGCATTATTTACTAACAGATGGACTACAAATTTATACGTGTCAATTTGCTAAATATCCTCAGCTCTTGGCCGTTGGTTTCAGATGTTTTTAAATGTGTTCTAAAGGCCCATGTAAATTGAGAATATGATTCAATGGGACATACATAATATTCACTGTTTGTATGAAAAGAATAACGCCTTTTTATGAAATAAATGTTGGAATTCGGTCACAGTGTTATGTTTCTAGATTATTGCCTTTTTACAAAAAAAAATCTACAAGGAGTACATACTAATTATAATTTATATATCTAGAGTATATTTGGCCTTATTTCCATATAGACATAGTTTTGTCAATCAAAAGTCATTAAATTTCGGAAAATAGTGTCAAATAAAAAACATCTTATTATCAAAATATTAAGGAACATAGAACAGGAAAATACAGAAATTAACCATATACTTCAAATATAATAGACGTATTTTATGTTGATGATTTTTGAAGCCAAAAATAAATCAATATATAGATAAATAATATGCACTTATGTTAGCATTATACACGGAATTTCCAGATAATAGGCCTTAACGGCTCTGTTAATGTACTTGTAAACAAAATCATCATCATTAAGAAGAGCAAAAATAAGCAACTAAATCAGCACATATAAGTTTTATATGGTATAGAAATTAGTTCAGGAATTTAAAATCTTCCCGATAGTTACTTTCCTTGATGAGTACATAAAAGAAGCGTAGAGTCAAATAACCTTTACAATACATTATTGTTTGTATTGGCAGTATGTATAAAATGAAATCTTATCCAATATATTATGCATTTGTGATTAAGTCTTTATATACTCAAAAGGAAAAGAAACTCAGGGTGACTAGAATTATTTAATTTATGGTACAGTGATATTGGTTTCTTTACTTTTAAACGGTATCATCACGTCTTAATAATGGTTTAAAAAATTTGGTTATATCACAGTGCAAGTGCCTATAGCGTTATGTCATGTTTAAGAGTGTGTGTTATGTCATGTTTAAGAGTGTGTGTTATGTCATGTTTAAGAGTGTGTGTTATGCGCTGTTAAATTATGCATGCATAAATAAAATTGAATTCGCGAATATCCTGGAACACCCAAGAATAACCAAATTAAAAAATAAAAAGTAAGGTATTTGACGATTGTCCATGTCAGTTTAGCAGGCCCATCAAACGATCATTATCTTTTATAGCAATACAAAACTGAGTTCTATTAATTTACATTTGAAGTAGCTAACACTAATATTTGGAGTATTTTGAGCAGTAAACAATTACACTCCTAAGTCACGATTGAGATGGCACCTTGAAAATATTTTCAGAATTTTAATTGCCCCGTTTATATTATAACATCCCTGTAGTTCATGCCACATTTTTAGACAGCACGAGGGTATAGAAAATGACTGTATGTGAAATGTAAACAAGCGTTTTTCTTTGTTTTTAATGTTTGCCTGTATGTAATTTTACATACCAGTGTTGTTAATCTATTTAGCGCATCAAACCAAGATAATTTGAGTGTATATGGAATACTGTTTAATAAATCCACTTAGAAACACGTACAATCGATGGTTTCAATCAAATTGTATTACCAACAATTCCTTGTTTTGTTCAAAATAAAGTAATATATGTACCTTTTGTGAGAAGCTTATTGAAGGTTGGTCCCATCTGTTTTGGGTTTGTAGTAAAACAAAGCCTATTCTTGATTAATTTAACACTGAACCAGATATTATGAATTTAAAATACGTTAAAGTGAAATGGAATGTTTAATTGGGATAATTTGAAAAGATTACAAACTTGACATAGTGTGTCTTGAATTCAAAAGAAATATAAATATTTGTGTAGATTGAAAAATATAATACAGTACAGCAAAATACAATTTAAACAGTTAAAGGATTCAAGCGGATACTTAGATTATATTTAGAATTAATAGATTGAAAAATATAATACAGTACATGTGTAAGAAATATCTTATTGGGTTCCTTTTTCTCATGCTATTTATTATTTCAACGCATAAAATGAAAACCTCTCTATGTGGTACAATAAAATATAAAATAGTACGTTTACTCGGTAAAATCTTGATTATGAAACAATTTTCTATTTACACAATAAGGTCAACTGGGGATGGTTCCCCGACCCGTAATGACCTAATACGGGTTAACAAATGAGGAGAATTAGTGGCCACAAAAATAATTTTACAGACTTGACATATTTTATTCTACTAATGACTTATACATGAATGTTATCATATATGTTCCAGAGGAATTTCTCCATAACAATTAAGTTACTAGCAGTGTTTTTGAAACATCCAATGCAGGTTTAGAAATGTAATAGGGTGGATTTTAGTAGGCTAAATCACATTCGATTTTTCGTGACCTGTTTTGATATTGCTCTGAGTACAGATGGTTATACGTAAGTATAAACATTGTCTAATGATTTTTTTCTGTTATCTGTAATGTCTATTGAAAGATGGTAAGTTTCCAATAAATTCTTTAAATGTTGAACTGACTGAGAAAGAATTTCATTCACAATATTTATTCCCATCACATAAGTAAGGGTAGAATTATAAGAATGTCACAGATATTAATTTATAATAAGAAACCAATGATATCATCATTATAGAAGGAGTGTAGGGCTCTTAAAACAGCAACAATCTATAGAAAAAGAAGCAGCGCTCTAGTCTTGGTGAATCCGCGAGTGAAATGGTAATCGGTGTATTTTTCCAATAGAACAGCTATTTCGTGAAATGCAAAAGATAAAATATAAACAACTACACATGCTGTATTTTAGTCCTATCCTCCAAATCAATTATAAATAAATATATGGATACAGTTACAACTATATTAAAGAAATAGATAGTTTGGTCATCCCTGTCGATAACTGTTCATTTGCTACGATTTATATCTTTAAATTGGATCCTCAAAGGAAGACCTTGCTGATTTATATATAGGATCAGTACGTTGTATTTGACAGGATCATACAAAAGATTTTAGTGGCTTACATACTCGTAAGCAACCACATGAATTTCATAATGACGACTACAATAAATAAAATGAAGATCGAAAAAAATAATGTTTCCTCAAACGGTCATCATGCTAGTATGATCTGCTAATAAACTTGAAAATATTTTCGATCACTGTGAATAATTTTATATCATTTGATATATTATAACAACACTCAGGGTGATCATTCAGATTTGTAAGTTCAGACTGCGGTTATTAAAACATGTCAGTTACATATCACTTATTAAATGATGCGATCAAGTATATATGCCTGGTTTAATTAATTGATCTGTACATTTTATTAATATTTTGTGGAGATTACCTATTCATATAATGATATTAAAGGTTTACCTCGTGGTAATCGAGTTCAATTCATCTGTTTAAAAAGAGCTGTAAATACGTTGATGTTTGTATTATCCGTCCTAACTTAAAGTTATTTTTGTCATGTGTCTCAAATCAATTGCTTGTGAGATATCATTAGGAAACACTACAAGTTACAAGTATGATAGATGTAACTGAAATTTGTACAGGATGAAATGCGTACATCTTGTAACAACTACACGGGTGGATATATGAATCTCACACGAAAACCTATCTTACTGAGCGTTCTTTGACTGTACAGGAAATTATCGCAAATACGATTGATTTGAATAGAATAATTAACCTTATCAACTTTACCTATTTTATTTACGTAAAATTTATACTACTAACACTCCTTTCATTATTTTTTCTTCCGTTCTTAGAGTAACAGTTGTGACTATGTTTCTATTTTAAAGAGAACATGACATAAAGTAGCTTTACCAACGTAACATTTTTCACATTGTATATTGTATAAACATATAAAAACATTTTGTCATTTTTGTCACACCCATACACTCGCCCACACAACACGCTCGTGGTTAATGGTGTTCAACCGAATATTCATTTTTCTCCCTCCCTCATCAACAATTGACACCTAGTCTCTAGGAGACTGTTTCCACTTACTAACACGTAAGCGTTCCAGAATCAAAGATTTAAAAAAAATCATTTTCTAATTCAAAAACAAATTTGGCGAAATTCACAACTACACAAAGAATGTCAAATAACTCATTCATTATTTCAATTTAGAAAATTGTAATGAAAATATAATCTTAATGATCTGATACTGCAATACTTAAGAGAAAAACTTATCAACAATAAATAACAAAAAATAAATACTTACCAATCCATTCCCAAACTCAATCACATAACGTTTATCAATGTATTATATCCAAGACACAAATCGTATATTAGTCTACAACACGAACTAGATGCAATGAAACAAGTATATGTCCCGAACTCTTCATGGTTTACTTTATATAACATCGACGAATTATATAGCCTCTTATTAAAAGGGCTTCAATGACGAATAATTGACATTTCTTAAAAATGTCAATGTTGGAAACATGACTGTGATATTTTGAATTGTTTCCAAACATGTGCTATTTAGTACAGTATTTCATCAGATTGGCAGATTCAGATGATGAGGCAAAAATATAAACTGATGCAGAATAACTCCAGTGTAAAGATTACATGTAGTTTAACTTCCCTATGCCCAAAACTGTTAACAAGTCTCAGAATAAGTATTAGAAATGGGTTGCGTAAATCAGATTTAAACTAAGTTTAGGTTTAGATAATCCTTAATTCTGTGTTCTTTAAACATACAAAGTGGTAGATTTCGAAAGTAGATTTCAGAAAATTTCAAGACAAATCATATCATATGGAAGATAGTTTTATTTTAAATTTTGGAGTTTATGTGAACTTGATTAATGCCACGCTGCAATATCATAACATGTTAACAGTCGCATTGACATTGAGAAGTTCTGGGACTACCAGTCATTTATGTTGAACACCAAACATTGACCCAGTTATTCAATTTTAGGCATTTTACAGATTGAACTCCCGGCCATCCGCTTAAGAAACGGTCGTTTAAACAAATAATCTACGATACGTTTGAACAACTAAATATCGACCACGTACACATCGTCCGATTTCTGTGTTTTTCGTACAACGTTTAACACCGACATCCCAGGAATTCTATGCTTTCAGTTCAAATCGGAGTGTGTGTATATGTGTGTGTGTTTCCATTATTCAATGTTTTATTAAATTTCAACTTAAACGGTAAAAGGGGCTCTTAATATGATATAACTATTATATCAGAAAAGGATGGACAAATTTGAAAATAATCAAGCCTTAGGGAAATATCAATAAATATCACTTCCAATCTAACATGTCAAGATTTCAGTCTCGTAGATTAGAAAAGTCAGAATTCGAAACACTGCTGAATCTACTGTCTGGCTCTTTTTCGTATGTTATATAATTCTAGCAAGTAAGATAATTTTGTCAACCAAAATAAAAATGTATGTACAATAAAAATTGGTACATTATCATATTTTGCTAATTTAATTCAAGAGTTAAAAATACTAGAGAATCATATGAAGCTCAACATACGTTATATCTGAACGGTGATAATGTTGATACTTTAAGTAAAATAATTTTGTACATGGTTTGACGTGTGATTAAAAATTATTTATAAATCGCACATATATTCATGGTTATTTTGGTAAACAATTTGGACAAAATATGGGCATTATATTAAATTGAATCCATTTCTGTGTTGCTTAGGGGTTTCCATTTGATCACATATTTCTTTATATGGCGTTTTTTTTTTTTTGTTTTTTGTTTTTTTTTTTAACATTAATTATTTGTAAAATAGAAACAATACAGATTAAGAATATTTACATGTATATAGTTTATTATGGTCTGGAAATTTGCCCATTATACGAGTAGAGTTTTACTAGATTAATGAAACAGTGGGTCAACAGAAAACTTGACAATACAATCAGTTAAAAATAAAAATCAGACAGTAGAGTAAGTAAAACAGCAACATAAAGAGCGACAGAATTCAAAGCTTTTAGTTTCAGAGGGTTGGGATGAGGGCGGGGGATTAATGCACAAAATAGGCAGATGTGTTAAGGTCTTCCCATCTTAATAGCGATCAATTACATCAAAGCCATGCATATAACTTAACAATACACATGTATATAAGTTTTTAAAGTGACAAACAATGGTAATATTAGGGGCAAATTGACATGTTATTATAAATGACAGATGGTCTTTTATTACCTCCCCTCGATTATTTTGTTGCTATGAGTTATCTCCCCTGAAACCTAAAAAAGGTGATTTTCTCTATTTTCCTATGGTAAAATTTAGATTTTTTCACGGCAATTGATACAAAATCATTAAATGCATCTTTCTACCATGAGTTTTTCTCATAAATCAAATTCAGTTTTTCATATTCATAGAAAATACATATTTTCGGATAGGCTTTAATGTTTAGTTATATGCGAATTATCTCCCCCAAATTAGATAAAACTTGAAAAAAAAAACTCTTGGTGAAATATATTTTACTTTTGAATGTCTTCAAAGTGACAAACATCCAGTGGCAAGTGGTAATATGGCTATAAAGGATGGGAACACCTTAAGTACTACACAAATGGGCAGATATGTTACGTACATGGGAATGGAATGACGGAAACTGAAGACCGAGAAAAACACATCTATGATACTGAACAAAAGATAATACAAAATGACTGACAAAAAGATTGATTGGCAAATACAGGGACAATCCGATGAAGATACAAACACGAGATGGACAGATGCAAAAATGCTATCGATTGAATATCAAAATATCCTGTCAAAAACCTTGACTTTTTAGGTGTCAGATTGACATATACTAAAACTGATCAATGCATGTTTCAGCAAATAAATTATACATTAGTACGTTTCAGTAACATTTGGTAAACAAATAATTTGACATTAAATAATTATTGTGGCTAAATCGTAGATAACTAATAGATAACTAATATAGAAATCAGGATGATAAATACATAACCTTCAATGCCTTTATGTTGTATTTCCGATTTTAACGATATTATGTATTTTAAATGTTACCTTTTGATATTATGAGCGAATTAACATTTATACAATAAACATTGGCATTTCATATCAAATACTGATAAAACAGTCATATGATTTTGACAATCCTAATATATTCAACATCCAACAAAGTCTACTTCCCCTGTGGTACTATTTGGTCTATTGATATCAGATGTTATCACCCAAAGCTAATGCGCTTGAAACGATTTTAATTAGACTTACAAAGAAGGCTTTTGGTTGATCATATGTCAGAGATGGCTTTTTATGGAGTAAACTATTCATAACGGCACATTACAACATTTCCCACAACAGGTTTGAAATATCATTGTATTGAACCCTCTCTCTCTCTCTCTCTCTCTCTCTCTCTCTGTAATCCTAACTACATCTTGTTTCTTTTTCACCAAATTATCAAGTTAAAAAAGAAAAAAATATATTGTAATCCTAGAGACGTTAAAATCCTGATTCTTTCTAAATTTACACCATGCAGGTTTTCAAAGTTTTACAACTTAACTACCCGAATACCTCTGACAATACTAAGCAGTAAGTAATACATAGCATTACATGTATATGTTATATTTTACGAAGATGTTATTTACATGGCTAAGTTAAAATGAATTACTACCTTCATCACTATCAATACTGACTTAGAAATGAAATATGTTGATATGTTTGCTAGAGAAACAATAACTCATGGAATTCGTCCTTAGTTTAAGTATGGTAGGTAGGAAATCGACCTAATATAGTGGTTAAAAATGGCTTGCTTTCAAATCAAATACACACACATCAACTTGATAATATAACTTGTATAGAGACAATGGTCAGTTTTTGTTATCAATACAAAAAATGTCTTTTTTTTTCAATTGTAGAACACACACACATGTGAATTGCTAAATGTTTGAATGATAGGAAAAATGTATACCTGAAATGTGTGTAACGGCCTGATCTAAAATCAATGAACAGTAAAAGTTCTATTCGACTGAAGAGGTCAATCATAGTAATTAGATATTTATCATTTGAAAAATAGTGACTGAAGTTATTTAATTCTATCACCTCACCTACATTAGTTATATATATTGTTTTCAGACGAATGTGCTTTTTCAGATAAATAAAGTGATAACGTATTACTTGAAGTTTATATATGAAATCTGTACAATTTAATGCATTGTGATAGCATTTCGGCCAGAGACTTTAATCAAAATTAAGACAATTATTGACGATACTACATATTTGCCATTTCCTGCAAACATAATAAAAAGATGCTATACAGGATATGACGTTGTACAGAATATTACGTCATAATATTAAAAATAAATTTAAATATAAAACATATTAAAAGTACACCAAAAAGGCACATGACGTTTGGTCTCAAAGAAGAAATATGAAATCAGAATATAAGAATAGTGAAAAATTATTAAAAATTGCCCATTTATTACAAAGTGTTCATAATTCTACCATTATAATGAAAAAAGAGTCTTGATAAATAATAGAAAAATAATAATAATAAAAAATAGAAATCAAGAAATAAAATATAATTTGATTGTGATAATTAGATATCGTTATGTAATTTTCAGATCGAGGTCCGGTCCCAGATCGTGGACAGATTCGAAAATCGTGGGCCGATCTGAAAATCGTGGGCCGATTTTTCTAATACATGAATTGATTACGATCGAATGTACTTGTAGATTATCACAAATCTGTAATTAAACTAAAATATATATATATACATATTTTGTGTGTGTGTGGGGGGGGGGGGGGTGTGCTTACCTATTATGTGGTTCATCCTCTATGACAAGAAATTGTCTTCATTGTATGTGACCAACTGGATTATGTGGTTACTTTATTTATATTGACTATGTACATTGTACACGTCGAAAAATAAAGCTTTGTCCTTTGTCCTTTAAAATAGCACAATAACTTTATACCAATTTGGCAACAAAATGATAAAAGAGCTAATTTGACAAGTAAATTCATGAAAAGCAATCATATAAAACGTCTAAAAGTAGTGACGCAAATTGATATGACGTCAAAAATCCTAAACAGAATTTTCGATAATGATGGCATTCGTTGTCATTAAGAAGAAAAATGGACACTTGCATTTATTTTTTTCAAAAGTATCATATTTGACTACGGATATACATTTTTATACATGTATACTCCTGTAGTGAAATCCAGCGTTTTAACAAAATTATGTAGTAATCAATGTGGTAGAAGTGGAAATATATTTTTATGTATTGTTGTCGACTTTTCAAACCCCGGCAACCGCAGTTCATTATTGTCAAAATGGTAATAGAATGAGAACAGAGTTTTCGTATTGTATTTGTATTGTGTCGGGTGAAAACCCGACGACCATTTATTAAACATAACTTGAAACTAGATATTGCAAACGTTTATATGTACATACAGAATTGTAAGATAAGTAGATGTATTTGTATCAATGTTAACACGGAATAAGAATTTTGACAATAAGTTGAATGTATGTAAAAGCACAAGAACCACATTGAACCGCAGGGAGCCGGGGAGGAGAAGTCGACATATTGTTATATTATATATCAGTGTAGACAACGTATGTGTAAATAAAAACGTTAACTAAAAACGGGACGGTTATTTACTGACATTAAATCTGGTAGATATAGGATCCACACACCCCGTGTAGTCCAAGTTAAAGCAGCTAGACAATGTCAAGAGCAATTATACTTAGTTTAGCATAATGGACAGAATTGAAGACACATGAGTAAAATTTAAAAGGCTGTAATAAGCAGCAATATCGCATGATATTAAATCATTCTCATTGATTGTCAGGATACAGGAGGCAGCATTAAGTATATAGCATGGATGATGACATACAAACTAAAATATACAAACTAAAACATGACAGTAATGGTAAAATACACGTGCGACAATGTAACTCCTGAGGATTTTGTGAGAATTGTATATATACAGACCTGTTCATGAGCTTTACACCCCGTAAGAGCTCGTACATATAGCAGCTTGAAATAGTATACAGATACATTAACTATGTTATGAAACCTACACATCCCGTGGGGTTTCTCCGTTGATCGAAAGGTAAACATTAATCAGATCCCCGTGGGGTTTGTCGGTTGATAAATGTGTACAAGAAATCTGATGGTACAAGGAACAATATATAAATGATGACACATATGAACATGCATCAAGAAGGTGACAGTTGCATCAATGTTAGCAGGTTTTTTGTCAAAACTAATATATAGTCAAAAACTACATGACAGTCCATATTTGTTAAATCTCATTAATATAAAACATTGAAAAAATGAGGATTTAATTATGTAACATGACTTGCGCACCACACCCCATGATGGCATAAAGTACATTGTATAGGTATAACCCAGTACGCTGGGACTATAGTGTATGCTGTAAATGCCTCACACCCCGTGAGACATGGCTAGTCACATCTTGCGTGTCAATTATAGTTATAGGCTACTACTAAGGGGGGAGTTTACAGTGAAAGTTGGGGAAGGCGGATGTATTTTTTGTATGCATTTGATTTCCATCGTCCCATGGCCATGACTTTAGGTTCTGGAATTCCGGATGCAATGGCTTGAGTGCATGCCCCAATCCTAAAGCTATGTGGCTTGTAAGATTTGGTTGAGAGGCCGAGATATTGTAAAACCTTTGACAATTTGTGGCTGAAACTGGCTCGGAGTACTGGTGTTCTATTTGACTTCAGAAAGAGGGGTCCATGGGAGTCTCCCCTCAGTTTCAAATAATGTCTCGTAGCCTTGACAGGGCAGAATTTTGAATTAATTCGAGGAATATGAATGCGAGATGGCTCATCAGAGACTTTGGTTTTGTAATGTCGAAGTGTGATAGTAATGCCCATACGAGAAATTGAGATATCTCGATAAAGAAGAGACCTGTCAGTAGAGGCAAGCGTTGCTGGCAGGAGTTCACCAAGTCGAAAAAAGCCGTGATATGTAAACAGGAAAATGCACTGGTAAAGTACCATATCAAAATGGTGGAAAAGTATCCCACATGCCGAAATCATGCGGTGTAGAACTGGTAGGAGGATAGGGAGACGTGTGTCCCTGTTGATTGTTCCTTTCTTACAGCCTAGTAGCATCCTTTGGATTAGGAAGTTACGGGTTGTGTCAGGGAAATTATTAAGTTTAAGCCTGTAAGCAATTGCTGAAATATGACTGCATATTGTGGATGCTGAGAAACCGGAGACATGTAGGTGGGCTATGAACGCCATAATAGAAGGTATGGAGGTTGGGAAAGGTTTGAAGGGAGGTATATGGTTTACACAAAAGTCATGGAATCGTGTGACAAATCGGTTGTATGTCCTTGTCGTTGAAGGGGCAAGCGAGGAGTTAATTAATTCTCTAATTACAGTAGCAGAGCCTCTGCCGACAAGTGCTGTGGAACTGGTATGGGAGTGTCTGCTAGGTAGGGGGCTTTGGTCTTGGCTGCTGAGACCTGAAAACGGGAAAGAAGATCACTGATAACGTTCTTCGATGACGGGACATGTGACGCTACAAACTGGAAGTTATGTTCTAAGCTTCGGAGGACAATAAGCCTGAGGAGTTTCATTATGTGTTTATCTTTGGAGGTTTGTTTGTTAAGACAATGAACAATAGCCATGTTGTCACAGAAAAACAGAATGTTTTGATTTGACCACCTTGAGCCAAAAAGGCATACAGCTAGAGCGATGGGATAAAGTTCCAATATATTTATATGAAACTGACGAATTATTTGGCTGAAAGGACCATAAGCCCATTCCTGTCCATAGACACAGGCAAAGCCTTTGGACTGAGCTGCATCTGTATGGAGACAGATTGTCTTGGAGGTTTTGAATTTGCTTTTGTGCAGAAGGATGGTCCCATTGAAGTTTTCTAGAAAAGTTGACCATAAAGCCAGGTCAGCCCGCACTTCTTTATTAAGGCGAATGTAGTGTTTTGGGTTAGTGATGCCTTTCATTAAATCATATAGACGACGTAGGAAACAGCGCCCTGGACGAATAACCTTACAAGCAAAGTTTAGGTGACCAACAACAGTTTGCAGATTTCTAAGAGTTGTCTTTTTCCGTAATTTTGTTGAGGCAAGCAGTTGTCGTAGTGTAGTGACTTTATCATGTGGTAAGCGAGCTGTCATTTTCAGGGTGTCTATTTCTATGCCATGAACTAAGGCTGTAGTTGTTGGGTACACAGTTTTAGATGTTTTTAGAGGGCTCCCTAGTTGTTGGCTTAGAGTAGTGAAAGCCTGTAAAGCTAACGCGCATTGATTTGTGTTTGATTGTCCGACAAAAATAAAATCATCAATGATATGTGAAACATGTGTGACAGCATATTTATTGCGAAGAATCCATTGGATAGCGGTGGCAAAAGTTTCAAAGATCTGGACTGAGCTAGAAGCACCCATGGGTAAGACCCTATCAAAATAGTAGTTTTTTCCTATTTTAAACCCAAGCTTATGATAGTCTAGTGGAGAAATTGGGATAATTCTAAATGCTTCAGCGATGTCTGCTTTAGCAACAAGACAGCCGGGCCCCACTAGCGTAACGAGGTCAGCTACATGGTCGAAAGTTTCCAAATTCACAGTGTAGTTTTCCCATGGAATCCCATCATTAACCGAATTACTTTTGGGAAAGGAGAGGTCGTGTATGACTCGGAAAGCTGATGAATCACGTTTGGGAATGACGCCTAAGGGACTAACACGAAAGTGTGATAGAGGGGGGTAAGAAAATGGACCCATTACCCGTTTTGCCTTTCTCTCTCGATCAATTTTTTCCTGAAGGAAAGAAGCATGTTCCTTTGCTGAGGGGTGGTTGGTAGAGTTAAGAGAAGTAACTTTGGTTACAACGCCTAATGGAAAACCGTGGGTGAAGCCTGAAATAAGGAAATTTGTGAGGTCTTGGTCATAGCCTTGCAGAAGTGGTTTAAGGACGTGTGTTTGAATTGGAGTTGGGAGATGGAGGGGATGGGTCGTGTTTGTGGTTTTTGAATGGGTAATGTGAGGGGTCCTGTTGGGGAGTGGGGAGGAATGGCGCTGGAGGAATTTCTGGCAGACTGAGCCAGCGTGGGGAAGATTGCAAAGGGAGCACTGGTGCAGGTGTGGGCATGCTGATTTTCGGCAGAGACCACTGCGTTGGAAGGACCAGCAGTAGCCTTCACGGTAGAGGATTGACATGTCTTGCTTGGGGAAGGAGGCAGAGGCATTGCTGGATTGTAATTGTCTGTGCTGTGGTCCACGAAAGGAGTGAGATGGTGGCTGGCGGAATGAATTTGTACGTTTCTGTGTGTCTTGTTGGGACATGAGGGAAGTGAATAGGTATGTTTCTGTGTGCAGTTTAGCCCACGGTAGCGAGGATTTGGATTTTAAGGTTCTGAATTTTGTGTCGTATAGTACCCAGGTGGACATTTTTGTTGCCAATGTTTGAATTAGAGACATGTATTGGAACATGCCAGAAGCCTCGGATGGATATTTGAGGGTATAGATGGAGGCATAAAGTTGAAATGCTCGGGACCAGGTAAGGATGTTTGAAATTGATTTGTGTGGAAGACGACGAGTTGACTTGATAGTTTCCTTATTGGACTGGGTTATGGTTGTTTCGGTATGTGGGGCTGAACCAAAGTAGAGTTTCGAAAGGTCAATATAAGCTCTATTCCAAATTTTATCTTTGAGTTTTTGGGGAACAAGGGGCTCATTAACATTGAAAATACTGATATTGGAGTCCCCTATATCTTCGTTGTCAGATGAACTGTCCCACGCACCTTGGTCCTCCAATGTGTCCTCACTGGATGTTGAATTTTGATTCGGCGTCCGATTCTGAAGATGATGGCAGCTGGTATAATGTCCCACTTGCAGTGGAGGACTGGTCTGAGATGGAGGCTTCTGGTGATGGGGGTCTTGTCCGTTTCCGTGGCGTATGGCGTGGTGGACTCGAGTTTGGTGGAGCAATTGCTGCCAAGATACTTTGCCTGAGTGCAGGGTCTTTTTCAATGTGCCTGGCGAGGACTTGTCCAAGGTCATCTGGTGTCTCCTTGTTTGTACGAGGCATCCTGAAATATATGATGGGGAGGAGAAAAGGGGAAAAAAACTAGGAATTGGTTGAAATAGTGGCAGTATAGTGTTGTTAATCACACCGTTCTAGAAAGAGGGACACACAGTTCCCAGTAAAATACCATAGAAATACAATTCTGCTGGACACACCGTTCCAAAATAAGGGACACACAGTTCCCAGTATTATATACAAAAAGACAGTGCTGCTAGATACACGGTTCAATTAAGGGACACATATTTCCCAGCAATATATAGAAGCACAATGTTGCTAAATACACTGTTTCAGAATTCAATATAAAATATACTCAGACATATAAATCTACAGGCGTAATGTTGTTGTTTCAGATAGGGGACATACAGTTCCAAGATACATACCTTCAGTATAATGATTTGTTGGATACTGCATTCCCAAATTATTGGGTTCAAAAGTTCCAGTGGTAGGAATAACAGTAGAATATTGCTGAACAGCTCGAAAGTGTGGGATAGATTGTTCCCACAAGTTTAAAACTATATGTAATGCTTTCGAACACAATATACTGGGATTTGCTAATGAATGTATGCCGTACAAGGCAGCAGTAATGGAAAAATTTTGTTCCAAGGAATGACATGGTAATGTGATCCCAAGTGCAGAAATAATATGCCCATTGGTTATAATACTTATATATAAAAAGAGACTGTCATGAGCAGAGGATGTACAGTACCTGGATAAATGATGTACAGTGACTCAAAGTATAAAGCCAGTAATATTATCAAAGGTGTAGTAGCAGTGGTAATACCGGAGGAAGTGGCACTGAAACAAAGGTTACATGATAGTATGTGTTGGAAATCAGAATCAAAGTCAGCAATATTTGTATAGTAATTTGTTTGATGTGCATTACAATGTGCTTCGTAGTTTCGATTCCGCAAATAATACAGCTCCCCTAATCGAGCGATAATATTGTCTCATTCCAGAGGGTTCTTTTATATGGACGCCATCATAATGAATGAATTCATTTAAAAATCTAGAGGAAAAATTTCCTCTAGAATGTTGCCAGAAACAGATCTGATCCTCCAGAAGAAGTGATTCCTTGAGCAACGCGTTTGTTTGTGAGACACGGTTATTGTACGAGGGGTCACAGTGACAGCGTGGTAATAATTCTGATATACAAATAAAAGATACCCCTGTGTGAAGGCATGCATGAGCATAATCATAAATTGATTGTGAAACTGATTGTGGGGATAATCTTTGATCAGATAGATCATTGCCCCCAATATCAAGAAACAAAACAGAGGGTTTGAAAGCTTTGACAAGGTCTAACCTGTTCCAAAGACATTTGGAACTATCTGACCCCGTGATTACTGCACCCCCTTATGCCTACCCAGTGAATTCGTAGACGTTCAGACACGTTGAGGTTTTGAAGGTTGAGAGGTTTGGTCCAATTGTGTAACCTGCGAATATATGAATGTCCTAAAAGCAGGACATCCATGCCGATTAGCTTTTTGGAAAGCTAAAATAATAAAACGTAAATACCGTTAACCTGATCGAGAATGTCACACAAATTAATAATAGGTTATGGTAATCAGGGTGGTTAAAATTGGCCGTACACAGCTACCGGAGGATCGGTCGTGAATCTTTGTTGCATGTAATGTCGACCAGATTCATAACAAAGAAGGAAACGTCGTTTGAATTGGAAACTTCCTGCATCTAAGTGTCATACATTTAAGCAATCAAAAATATGTATGGAATGTATGAACAATTCATAAGGTAATAAATCAGCTAATTAAAGTGTTGTGTTAAGTGCAGAACAGTATATACATTTGTTTCAAAATGAAACAGACCTGAGAAATGTCCGCAAAATGGCGTCTTTCTTTGTTTAGTTCTGCTGTCCAAGTGAGGGTGAACCTGCAGGGCAGTCTCCGGACTGAGTATGCGTAATCTCCGCGTGGGTCTATTTTTAGCATAAGGAGTTCCAGGTAGAGTATCAAAGTACCGAAAGTAAAGAATTATTTGACTCCCCCAAATCATAAATGCGTTTTCCTACTTGCATCGGAAAACGATGTTTTACACACTAACCAATACATAAACATGTACTTCTAGCCGGGCTGAATTTGTTCGTTAAAACGAATCATGTTTATCGTTTTATTGAAAACTATTCGTGCCTCTGCACCATAGGTCCACATTGTATTAGTTCGGATGTTGGATGGCCCCAATCAGAATTGAAATTGGAAGATATGAAATTTTCATGTTAGGAAATGCACATCTAGACATTGAGTCTCTTGTTATTCCTCGACAGTTATGGTAAATGTTTATTGCATATGCTTTTGAAATCGATCAGGTTTTCATGGCCTGAACTTATTGTGAGAAATTGGCTTTTATACTTTTGTAAATATCACTGATGCGAATCCACTGCAAACTCAGTTCATTTAAATTTAAAGAAAAGATTATTTTTATCTCGGTTTGTAATGATTGAATAATTCGATTATTCTATCGAACATTGCCTAATCACTCACTTTCCAAACATACTAGCCCATCAACCAACTCTCCAGCTTTCTCAATCAAACTCGCTAATTGCTTAACCCACAAATTCAAAACTATCCTAACCTACAATGAAATATTGTCAACTCAACTCAATTTATTAGGCAAATCGGCAATACAATATGCCATTGACCGAACACATATAAACGGTACATGCAAACATGGCTAATATGTAATACATTGTGATGCATACAACACGACACAATATACAACAATACACTTCGAAATAAACGAAGGTCGCAGTCGAACTGCTTTCTAATTAATCTGTAAACACGGTATTCCGGACGAATAGTTCAAAAGCAAAAATTAAGTCACACGGAGGAAGTTACTGGGAAACAATATGGCGTCTCCTGGCGAATATCATATTTTTTCCTGAATAACTTACGTAAGTTTATTTATTGATCTATCGAACAATCAAATGATTGATCGACTGATTGTTTTATTTCATTGCACATGTTTAAAATACATCGACATTTTTACAAAGAGATCAGCGAATTTTAAAAAAAAAATCCTTTAAAATACATGTACTGAAAATTAAATAAGCTTTCCATGAATATGAAACAGGGAAAATAGAGGCATTTTGTAAAACAAGAGATAAGCTTTTCTTATTTTTCAATGTAACTTTTTTGTAATCATTTATTTACACTTAGTGAATTTATGAAAATAACTTAAAGACTTACTGGTTTTTATACACTCAACAAAACAAGAAACCTGACACTTTTAGTTTTTAAATATTTTGCACATCTGCGCCCGTCTGTGTTAGAGAACATGATTGTTTTAAGGGGTGGTGGCGTAGTGGTATGGGGGGGGGGGGGGGGGGGGGGGGGAGGGGCAGAAAACCCGACTTATCGTTCTGCGAGGCAACTTAAATGCCCAAGGGTACATTAATAATATTTTAAATGCAGAAGCTATTCCGTTTTTGTGAAGAAATGCTCAAGCTGTTTTCCAGCAGGATAATGCCAGTCCCCACACAGCAAGAATTACACGCGCTCAACTAGCAGCAGCAAACGTTAACGTCATGCAATGGCCAACATTGACCTGGATATGAATCCAATAGAGCATATCTGGGACGAGCTTGGCAGAAACATTGCCAAAGACATGCTCCACAAAATAGCCAAGAGCTGACAAATGCATTGATTCATGAATGGAACAATCTTCCCAACAGACTTGTACAATGTTACGTCAATTCGATGCGACGACGCGTGGATACACTCATTAGAGCTAGAGGTGCTCACGTCCGATATTGATTTCAATACCAGAACACTTGCACATTATTAAATTGTGATCTAAAGGGTTAAAATTCACCAGAAAAAAATGTCAATGCCATTACATCCAAACTGAAATTCGGTAGTTCTGTCCCAGATCGTGACTTACCAGAGTCTTTCAAAATGACTTTAGTATATATGTACTGAAGGTGAAATGCTATTTAAGGCGCTTTTTGGCGTGATAAATTTTGTCTACGTCGTGAAATTATGACACCACTTAAATAAGGAATACAAAACTTTAACATGAAAATCTTCAAAACCGTTAGAAGATTTCAAAGCCTTTGATAATATATTTTGTTAAAACAGCTGCATTTTAATGTACATATACATTTCCAGCCACCATGTCACTTGTAGCGATTGAAAGGTTTTCCGACACACAGAATTTCACTCGGTATAGAAACACGGCGTATTGCCTGATATTTACTGCAATCGGGGGAGTTCTTGTTTGTTTTGTGAAGCTTCTCTTAGGACAAAAAAAAATCTTTTTGTTTATTATGTGCACACGCCTCTAAATATTGTTCACTAAGTTACATCATGCTTGATCGCTTTGTATTCCTGTTGTATTGTGAGCCAATGGCTTTTACAATAAAACATCTTATATCTTGTATCCAACGCAAAATTATTTTAATGTTGACCCAACCAGAAGTTGAAAATTAGCAATTTTGTAGGTTGATATCTAGAATCACATTTTTTCGGATAGTGAAGTTTTACAGATTATGAGTGTCATAGACCGTCCCGTAGAAAATTACTACAGTGACAGGGACCTGGTTAAAGAAATCACACTTGATAGCTGAAGTCAATCAACTCAGTCACCTTGTATTATGACAAACTCCACTTATGATCTGTTAAATAGTAATAGTCATACCAAACCTATTACCCAGCCAAAGATTTAAGTCAGCAGTGATCACCCAGAATCAGATTATCATTTAATCATTAGTTTTTAGTGAGGAGTATTTGACTCTTGATTTTCTCTCAAAAAGATTTTCTGAGTATAAAGTAGTTGCTTCATGTTGTCCGCTAAAGAATCTTTCCACTAACTGCCGTCATTGTCATGCTCCTGTATTTTAAATATTTTGATAGAGTCCTTCACTGCTACCGACCATAACCGTCATTTATTTGATGATATATTAGTTATTTTCTTAAGTCATTCGAGTCTGAAAATAGATGGATGGCGAGTACCAATCCTTCATAGAGGTTATTGTCTATATGTAAAATGCCCGCCTGACATATTGAAAACTTGAAATGGTGCATCAAATGTTAACAGTTATCCTTATCCCATTAATAGCATCTATTTCAATCCTTTCTCTACTTCAATCCGGTCCAGTTTCTCAGTGCAATATTCATTTCATATTAGTTACAATATCAGGTAAGGGTGCAATTAAACTAAAAATCACTGAAATACTGCAATCCTATTCGAAAAGAGCCACGGAACCGACTTCTCTTACGTTTGATTGACAGTGCACGTGATGGCTAAAAGTGAGCTCTATAAAGCAACATACAAAACATGACTAAATCAGTTGCCGCCGCAACAAGCTACGCCCTTTATGCCCTACGATCACGTGGACTCTGTGCAATTGTATTGGTTATGTACCAAACTGACTACCAGTTACAAAAATTAAGCCTTTTTGATCTTCAATACTGTGAATTAATCAAAATAGAAAGTGCGAAAAAAGACCTTAAAATTTAAAGTCAGCTAAATTCAGAAATTTGATAATTCAAATATTCCTGTTTCCTAAATGGGATACTTTCAAGAATAGGATATGACGATGTTGGCATGTTCATGGTCGTTTCTTTTTCTGTATTGATCAAAATTAACTTCGATTTATAAAATGCCATTTCTTGTAAAAAAAAAAAAAAAAGTGCCAAATAATGACAGGACTTGGCCAAATCGTTTTAATTATTTTTGAGTCTCTTGTCTTTAATTTTGACAAAAACTATGCGTACAAATGATGGATAGCTAACGCTTTCCTTTCAGGTATATAGCATTACATTAGGCATATGTTTGCATGTGACTCTGTGGGAAAATAGCGGGTGGTGCTCTGCAAAAGGTGAGGAACTGTTTCGAAGTGCACGTAAGCTGAATGCATATATACATATGATAATTAATTTAATTACTAATTTACTACTGCGAGTGTTTGATTCCTTGTTTTATATAGAAAAAAAAAGAAACACATTAATTTAGACATTCTACTGGCAGACCACAAACATTACGAGTATTACTTCTAATATAGACTTTCGACGATGCATTTGAGATACGTACATCCAATATTGACAGCAGATAGTCAGTTTTAACTCAATCAAATGCATTATCGTCGTATTATCAATGTGTACAACATATAGAACATCCTTTTCATTTAAAGTATATGATAACTAATATATACAATATACAGTGATGAGAAACGTGGCGGAGAAATTCATATGGGTGATTTACTTTAATAAATCTATTCAAAGGCGTGTACTTTTTATACATGTTCATAAAAGAGCATCAGTAATCTACATGCTATGGTTAAAATAAGGCTCAATCTATCTCGTACATCTTTACTTTGAAATGTCAAAAAATCCTTTTGGTAAATCATATTCTACATATGTCAGACCGTAACATGATCACAGTTCGTGGGACAAACTAAACAATGCAATGAACATTAACATTTCGAATGTAATTAACATTGAAATTTTGTTGCTTGGCCATGGTAATAAATGATAATTTAATGTATTCGTCGATGTATGTCAATCATATTGTATGAAAAATGCATTTTATAGAACATAACAGAACATGATTTTATTATAGGCTTAGACACTCAGCCCATCACCATAAACATCAACATTTACAATGGCATGCGGAGACAATACAACCATAGTGAAATCAATATGATGTAAATATATATTTTATAGCTGCCTGCCAAAATGAAGATTTCCTTGTGTGTTCTTGTCCTTTTTCCTCTAGTCTTCTGAACAAAGGCTTTAAAAAAGACTCTTTTTTGACACTACTCCTGAACGTAAGTTCTAAATATTATGTTTCGTATCATGTATACAACGTCATAGTCCGCGAAAACTAGTAATAGAGTATTGTGTATTAAGATTTTGTACACCGCCCCATGCAATCACGTACCAAGATACGGAACAGATATTTCCATGAAATTGGTATTTAATCATTGACTTTTACATGAATTGGGAATGTGTGAAATTTGATTGTTTTTTAGGAATGTGAATCAGAAAGTTGTATATATTATTTACAACTTGAGTTTTCTTAAAGTAACTCAATGATTCTGGACCACAGATGGATTCAGAGGGAGGGGCACCCGGCGCGTGCTCCCTCTAAAATTTCCCGACCATACATAAATGTAGACACACAACCCCTAAAAACACACCAGAATACACTTTTTCACATCTTTAATGTATGATGCTTTTCATTTAACCTCATTGATATTCATGACTGATTGAATATTAATTAACTGAACTTTAAACGGTACATGAAACCGTTTTTTCCTGCCGTGTTGTACAATGTTTTTATGAGCAGCTAGAGTAGACCCTGATCTGACAGCATGGTTATGTTTAGTTTGCCAATACGTCAGCAAGGGTCTATATGAGGTAGAGGTTTAACTTTCAGGAACAGATGCAGAGGTTTTCTGTCGGGGGGTGGGGGCAACTAGACAGTTGACCTTTCTAGTGTGTGTAGATATATTCTAACCCCGGGTCTTACATGATTTCCATACACTTGGGTTATAGGTAGGCAGTGGTTGACCTGGTTTACACAAAAGAACTTTGTTTGTGATACTGTTTGTGATACTGTTTGTGATACTGTTTGTGAGTGGTTGACCATGGACGGGAAAAGGCGGGGCTCAAATTATTTTCACTGCTAAAACAAAAAAATGTGTATCCGCTCTAGACAACCCTCTTTGAAGTGTTTTCATATCTGGCAATATGTCACTACAGGCTTGGTAAGAATATTCGAAGTCCCCATCTAAGACGGTCTGGTTCATGACGGGAAAACAAAAAGGACTCTATAATCCTGGAAAGCTCTTGGCTTTTTTGTGTGTACGTTGATTGGAAAACGTTCTTACAAATTATACAAGTCCCTCTCGGTGGTTCTTGGGTTAGTTGGGAGTTCGAAGCCACGACCTTCGGATCCAAATTCATGTTATCACTGGACCAAGGCGCCTTTTCTCTCTCATTCTCTCTGAAATTCGTGCAAGTCAAGATTTGAATAATTTATTATGTAAACATTAATAATAAATTTGATATATCTTTATTTTCTTTCATATGGTCCTCTTAACATTGATATGATACAAGTTGTAGGTATTTAAAGTGAAAAGATATCACTAACATTATTCAAAATATCGTCAACATATGGATGTAGCTTTAATGGCATCATCATTTTATGCACATGAGGTTCTTTGACTCTTATGTATGTTGTTAAGAATCACAAAAGCAATTTAATGTACCGAAAGCTTGATATATTAGACAAAAATGGTAAAGTCAAACTATTTTTACAAGTTGTAACTTCCAGAGTTTATAAACATCCTGAATATTTAAATGCGTACTGTCTGTAACATATTGAAAGCACAATCATGGGACTTGCTTCAAAATTTGCAACATTTTATTTCTCAATTATGAACTTTTTTTTTCTACGGCGTTTAAAATTTAATATTCACTAAGGGAAGCAAGTGCATATATTGAAACGTCGTTTTACCTGAGTATGCGACTCTTATATACCTAAACAAATAATTAAAACAAAAGTAAACACTTTATTCTTTCTAAATATGAACATGGTGACACAGAAATAATGATCAAGGAGAAAAATAGAAAGTAAAAAAAGGTCCTTAATGGGTTGAATCCCACAATCCCCAGTTTCGAAGCAGTTAAAAAAATAGCTCTTCAAATGAAGGTAATGTATTAGTGTTCCAAAACCGTAAGGTAATCCATCCATCATTAAATTGTGATCATGATCCTTCAAGTGATTGTGAGAATTTTGTATTAGGTATATAAAAAAAACCTATTAATGCTTGCATAGGCACTGAAGTCTTTTCATGGTTCTGAAGGACCATGATTGAATTTAATGATTGATGGATTACCTTAAAGACACACACACACACACACACACACACACACACACACGTTAGCACCATTTACTTTGAAAACTTATGACGTTTTGTATTGTTTTTGACAATATAAAAATTCTTACGTTTCGTTTCGGTCAGAGGTGTTCTCAGCTTTATTAAAATACTTAGTAACATGTAGATGTATTTTGCATATGTTTGCAATCTTAATAATTCATGGAATGGAAAAAAATGATATATAAAATTACAACGACCTTAGCATATGCTGAACATATATTATTGATAATCAAAAATGCCAATGATATAATTTATGTATGTTTTATAGAAGAAATTTAATTAAAATGACTGAGGTATCGGAGGGTAATTACCTTTATATCATGATTTTGCTTGTTTCTCGTGTGATATACATAGGATGACAATCATGGTCTAAAATGATGAACTGGGACAGGTCTTACAACGGGGATGTTAAAAACTAACATTTTTGAAAAGGTTTGTAGTTTATGAAACTGCCGGCATAAAGTGGCATAGTGGTCGCGTTCAAACAAAACCAAAGATGGTACCGTACCAAAATAAAGCTAACACGTTTAAATATTTGTATTATCACACTTTATATGCTAGAAAAAAATTGAAATATGCTAGAAAGATTTGTATAAGAGCCTTTTATTAAAAAAGGTTAAGGTCATATACATGTATAAAGTAAACATTCAATGTCATAGGTCAAAACTGAAAGAAGAATACGATTTAGACCCCAACAAGTTGATTTTTTGTGAAAAGTTTCAAGAAGTTAATCTTATCAGTAAAATTGCACACCTTATACCCTAATTGAAAAATGCGAAGAAGCTTTATAAGCGTTATGCCTTAGTGCTCGCCTCTATGTATAAGTTTTTTTTTCTAACATGGGATCATCAATGATGGGAGTTAATTTAACGTCCTTATTTTCAACTATTACCAGTTCTTATAATGGAACAATTTGCATCGTCTTTTATGCGTCTCTTTTATGTTGTTACAGAACGGTAACATACTCGTATACGCATATCTTAGTATGTGTCGAACTGCAGCACGATTATATTTAACTGTTATATCAGAACATTAACGCCGAGATGAAATAAAAATGTCAAGATTTGTAAATATGTATCTTCCATTTAATGCATGAACATGAATGTATCTTATACTATTCTATGTGCGTAATTCCTCTTCTAGTCTTAAACAAGTCAATTTCATCTGACAAAAGGGAGACACCAGGCACATAATATAAATACATAAGTATCCTTGGCTAGTCACATTTGACATCAAACTCCGCTGCAGTAGTTATCTCCCCTTACAGTTGCCGATAACCACTGCCACCACAAGTAGATACAGCAGATATAGGCCGGATTGACTTTTGTCACTTTTGACTTTAGTTTTGAATATATCATATCAGTTTCGTTATATTTCACGCTAATAACATTCATGAGTAGGAGAAAAGTAAAAAATAAAATCAAATAATATTAATTTATAAGATTAAGAGTGTTGGTCACATGGTTTCAACTATCATCACGTGACTTGTGTGGTGACAGAGGTAAAAGTAGCGAAGCGTGACGTGACCGGTGCGCGACGTTTGATTTGACATAGTTATTCGATATTCAATATCTAGTCTAGTAATAGCCGGGCTTCGAGTGTTTAACCTAATATATCCTCGAGTGCCCAAACTGCGCCCCTCTAAGATTTAATTAGGAAATGCAACATAAATAAAATACATAAAATAAAAACTGTTCACGTACCAATTAATTCTATCAAATTCACATTGAAACCCCCTAAATAATTCTTTTATAAATAATTATTCACTCGGAAATAGCATTTAATACATTACGAGTCAAATATTATGCCATCATTTCGTGTGGTCCTAACTCCGCCCCTAGGTGACGTCATAGCAGTTGCGAATTGTACACATATGACTTCCATTTATAAATGTGTTAACACAGCAGATGGAATTTCCGAGATACTTTTATTTAAAAAAAAAATGAGTTTAAAAGGGCCATTCTGGGTGGCAAATCATTTTGTATTAAGAAAAACACATAAAAAGAGTGGTGCGAGATAAAAAATTTGCAATATTTATCTGTTTGAATCAAAATTTCGTACAAAAATCATCTGAGTTTATTTACAGAAACATATTGAAAAAAAGTCTCACAGTCGCATACGCGTGTAACAAAATCTAGCGAGACTACGATTCTGACACCATCATGTTGATTCTGACTCCATCATGTTGATTCTGACACCATCATGATGATTCTGCCGTCAGTTTGATTCTGACACCATCATGTTGATTCTGACACCATCATGTTGATTCTGACACCATCATTTTGATTCTGTCGCCACCATGTTGATTCTGTCGCCACCGAATAAGTGGGCATTACTCGATAAAAAGTGGTTCATTATTAACTGAAATAGGTGAGCATTACATGCTGGAAAAGGTATTCATTAATAAGGTGAGCATTTCTAACTGGAATCATTTAACATTATTCGCTCAAATAGGTGAGTATAACTTACTAAAATTATCGAACATTATTTACTGAAATAAGTGAGCATTGGTCATTCAACAAGTAGGCATTGCTTACTGAAAAACTAATTCGGTACTAAGTACACACTGAATAGGGTGAGTACTGTTCATAAAACAGGGTGAACAGTACACACTGAGTAGGGTGATATAGTTCATATAACTGGGTGAACAGTACACACTGAATAGGGTGATATAGTTCATATAACTGGGTGAACAGTACACACTGAATAGGGTGATATAGTTCATAAAACTGGGTGAACAGTACACACTGAATAGGGTGATATAGTTCATAAAACTGGGTGAACAGTACACACTGAATAGGGTGAGTATAGTGCATAAAACTGGGTGAACAGTACACACTGAATAGGGTGATATAGTTCATATAACTGGGTGAACAGTACACACTGAATAGTTAGATATAGTTAATAAAACTGGGTGAACAGTACACACTGAATAGGGTATGTACTGTTCATAAAACAGGGTGAACAGTTTACACTGAATAGGGTGAGAATAGTTAATAAAACTAGGTGAACAGTACACACTGAATAGGGTGAGTGTTGTTCATATAATTGGGTGAACACAACACACTGAATAGGGTGAAATTTTGAAGAAGAAATGCTCACATGTCAGAAAAACTGATTTGGTTAGAAGTACACACTGAATAGGGTGAGTATTGTTCATATAATTGGGTTAGTTAAGTTCACCTATATCCGTGAGTATCACTCATCATAAATGGGTTAAGAAATGTTCCCCAATAAGGATGAGTAATTCTCAAAACCAGTGAAATATGTAAACATTTCTTACTAGAAAAAGTGAAAAATGTTAGGATGACTGTGCATGAGAGCCCACGACCTTTGATTGAGACCTCAACTGTAAAACAGTTAAGGTAGGATAAGTTCACAGAAGCGAACTATATAGATATACATAGTCTGCATTGTGCTGAAACATGATGCTAATTTGACAAATTTAGTTCATACCTTATATACGTTTCGTGTTATGTTTGGCACGGGTTTAGTTTTTCAATAATAATGATACTTACTTTATTTCATTGCACATTTATTTAATTCACTTTTGATATATACAGTGTTTGTTTTCTTTAAAAAGAAATCCAAAAAAATAACATTAATTTAGCCATTGTTTACAAAATAGAACTTATTTTAATATTATTTTTTCCAACGTAAGGAAAACGTTTATCAACGAGGATAATGTTATTATTGTTGTTAATCGGATTACAATAAGGCTCCAAAGTGGCGTAGTGGTAGCGATACCATGTTCGAATACTAAATGAAACAAATAAAAAAGTAATAAATTTAATATAAAACTGAGATTACATATATGTTTTAACTTAGACAATTAAAATATAAAATTAATATATATATATCCTAAAAATAATATTTAAAAATAAAAATAAAAAAAATATTTTCATTGCAAGAATATCTAAGTACACACACACACACACACACACACACACACACACAACGTGTCTTACCAATGCACATATTTATGCATATGAAATTGCATACACGCAAATGTTTATTCCCAATATTTTATTCTGCTAACGTGAGAAAATAATATGAAAACCAGTGATAAATTAACAATGAGTGTGTTGATTTATTACAAATAATTATTGATATATAATAGCTTTTTCAGACAAAAATGGTAGAGTATGAATCATACAGATTTAATTTATTTAATTGTTTTCAATTTGGTAAGATACACAATAACAATGGATATTGTTGATATGGTAATCCAAGTATAGCGTATAATTTTAGCGTATCGCAAAAAATAAAAAATAAAAACATATATGGGCTTTAGAACCGGGATAGAGGTGTCTTTTTAGAATGGTCAAACTATTTTAATTTCTCTTACTAAAAAACATATAACAAATTCTAAAAAGTGTTTGGTCGAAAAAGGTCTGGCAAACAACGTGACAAATTAATGTTATACAAAGGCACGCTGAAACCACGCGTAGAAAGAGAAAATGAGCAGATTAATAAATTTAATGTCCTTCCTTTCCATTGAGCAAGTTTTAACGAGTTTAACCTGAAATAAATGATATATTCGTAAGGCAGACATACATGTATACCTGGTAATATAGGGGCAAGGGATATTCTCTGCTGGTGATCGGAACTGGGGCATAACACCCTTTATTTTGAACTACAATTGAAATATCAAATTTATATTATTACAAGTATACTTATTTGGATTTAAAACACGTACCTTATGTCACACACATATACAGTGTACACTGTGTACTTTAAACTTCTTTGCAGGTACTTTTTATATTGTCACCTTTTTTATTTACATGCAATTTATTCTTTTATTTATTTTTATTGTGCATATAAAGGAATATAGTGGACACATCATATAGTGCTCAAAAGATACCAAGCGATATAATATTATTTCTACATCGGTGTGATAGTCAAATGTTCAGTTTTTAGTTCTACCATACTAGCTTGTACGTCAGTGGTTGAACCTACACGTATTTTTGCGGGGTTTTTTTTAATGTCATACAGACAAGGGAGTTGTTTTGAAAGACTTTCTTAACACTCAGTCTATCTACATTTCACCAGGAAGCATTTGGCAAAATATATATATATATATTATTTTCTTTTCACAGTATTTTTTTCACTGTCAGTTTTACTGATACAACTGGATAAATATACACGTACATGTATATACTTTGTGTTAGACCAATAAGTGAGTACATGTAATACAAATATATATTTTGTTACTTCCGATTATCGCTGTCGCCAGACGCTACGCTGCTAATGGACACGGCGATGTTTACTGTGGATTGTTGTGGCGTCATCTTTAAGTGGCAGCCAATCATGGAGGGTGCCGGCAAGATCGCGTGTCAAGTTTTGCGATCTGAAGATGGCGCTCCGAATACATTCATGTACCTAGGAGCCAACACTTTCAGGACTACAAGTGAGTTTACCGTCTTGTGATCATACATATGCTATTCAAGTCAACAATAGGCTGACTGCAACATCGCTACGTTTATTTTGTATCAACACACACACACATTGATTAAATTTCATATAGGAAGTAAGTATTGAAGTGAATGTTTTATCAAAATGACATGTGTTATCCAATATACATATCAATAAAAAGGCAATTTCATCAGCAGGCTCCATTGGCCTTAAGTTACTGTTTAGACATACAAACATATAATAAATCAAACAGTAAATATCATATGTATATATGAAAGGTAAGGTGGACAGTGATTTTCGTTGGTAATGGATGATTTCGAAGAAGACTGGTTCAGGAAAGTGCTGATGAGAAGGTAAATTGAAAAAAACATACTTACGAATTTCAGGTTATGAATAAACCAGCTTACGTCTAAAATCAAATACACCGACAAGAAACTTGGCAGTTTTTCTTGCGTGTTCATCATCTTCTCAGCAACAGATTTCTGAATAAATAATGGAGTATATATTAAATTTCATGAAAGTATGATATCTTATTTGTCTGAACTTATAACATTCAAGAAGATTGTATATTTCCTATCTGCTTAACCGATGTCATACATTTTACATGAAAATGTATATTTCCCTAGGCTTCTATGTTAACGTAGATACAGATTTTCTCTCCCAAATTAGATAAAAATTATAAAAAAAATCCTGGTGAAATATTCATTTTTGAAGTGTTAAAATTTCATAGAAATATTACCATCCAGTGGCAAGATATGGAATACGGCTATCTGCGTGCTAATACTTTAACACGCACTTTGATGAGTGGTATAACATTACTTTAAAGCCTAAAATGCTAAAATTGTCGAAATTACATGTGACACCAACGTACTTAAGTGTTACATGCATACATACATCCATATGTTGAAGATGTTTTATAAATACAATACAAAATCCTTTATTACTTAAATCATTGTCAGACATGTGAGAGCATGTACAAATGAAGTACAATGTACATAAAAGAAAAGGTCACTGTAGTAACATAACAAACAAGAGAAAAAATATAAATATAATAGATAATATAGAAGAGAGAGTCTATATGCATGTATAATTATATGTTTTGGTTCGTTATCCTTTGACATATTTTTATTTGAATTCTCTCAACTATCTACAGTCGCTCTCTCGCTCACACATTCTCTTACATTTCCCTAACAATGTTATACAAAATTGATAAATAGTGAATAAACAAAACAGAACAAAATAAACGAAGTAGTTTTGAATTAAAAAAAGAAGAGTTTGAACAATAACCAGCATTTTTGGAGGGAAGAATCGAAGAAAAGTAAAAAAAAAAGCTATGTTTAAAATAAAAAGATATGTATAGTAAATAACTGAATAGAAAAGGAGATGATATAGCCGAAGAAAACGCAAATTGGATTAACAATATTGATAGATAGTTTTCACATTATTTAGGTATCTTCTCTGAACTTTCATGCAGAATTTAAAGTGTCACTGACAGGCTCGGATCCAGAATTTTTCCGCTAGCGGGGGGGGGGGGGGTCAAAATTTGAATGTGATGTGAGTGCTAGGGGGGTCCGCATGCTCCCCCGAAAAAAAATGCTTTTAGTTTAACGGAGATATCTGGGGATAAAAGTGAAGGATTTATTTTTTGAAACTTGAAGACCATGGATCTAATGCGTAGGTCCCACTGAAGAATGTGGAAATACACAAATTTCTGGAAAAAAAAAGTCTGAACTTCTAGAGAAATGATACGTTTAAATGTCAGTTATATCGAAGGACTAGTTTAAAGCGGTAAAATGTATGTCTACACCGGTTATGTTATATCCGGTTACAAACTTGCGTTTCACTGGAATCATGAAAATATTACTTTTTTTTCGAGTGTTTCAATACTACGGCAGGTGCAAGCATGTCGCGAATGATTGGATTGTATCTGGATAATATAATGTGTACGACTGATCCATAAAGACATTCCACATGGATTTACAGTGTGCCTGCCTATTTTTAACACATTTTTACCTAAAATAGTGTCGTGTTATTTAGAAGATCAATACAGATAAAAGCATATGCCTGTGTTTAACCATTTTGAACAACTGGTTGAAGAAAATACAGTATTCCAGCACGCAATACATAAATATATGTATTTAAATCAAAAGAAAGTAAATATTTATTAAAAGACACACAATAATGGCTACAATCAATACATATAACAAATAATATTTTAAAATTACTAAATGTATCTATCCCAAGATTTCTATCTTTATAAAGAGCTTCTAAAATATCATAAATTACTTTATTACTGCTCTGTGTCAAGTAAAAATAACATGATCAATTACATTCATTATTAATAAAAATAAAACGATATAGCCTATATAAATGAAAAATATTTAAAATCTGAAAAAATGTCGTGTTAGTATACAATAATACTAAATGAGCGTTAGATTCAATTAATATGTACAAGATTCACTGGTCATAGGTTTGGGGGAAAAGGCGTTGTCGTAAGGTTAAAGTGAACGTATTGAATATAGATCTGAGGGTTGTAGGTTTGAGCTCTTTTTGGACCTAATTGCATACATAGTTTTCCTGTCATTGGCCAAATCATTAAACCATGCGTAAGAGTTTTGTTAATGTTATATATTGGGGTAAACGATATAGTAAAAAGAGAACATTTATATATGCATATTGATATGTAAATTTCTTTTATACAAAGTGATGAAATACCGTTTCTAGAGATAAATTCTGTTAGTTCTGTTCTGATAAATTCCATACCCCACAAAGTGTGTGATATAGATCTGCCGGGACTACTTAAAATTGTACTTATATCGGGTGTGAATATGAGTATGTAGCAGCAATGACTAACTGACCATTAATTGCCTCATAAAATTCTGCAGTCGTCATGCACATCACCATGGAAACCATGACTGCAGGAGACGACAAAAGAAGCATGACACGCATTGTAAACCTTATCTTGAGGAATGGCCAGAATGCAGAAGATCTCGATGGAGTGACGCAAGCGACTGAGAAACATCCATTTTATGAGCCTGTATATAGTGTAGTGTTGACAACCGGAAATATATTGCGCTTCAATGGGCATTCAAACTGTGCGATCATTTTTAGAATCCATAGTGCATATTATATAACTATCGCATCCCATGAAGAATGATTGTATGTCCACCAAAGTCTTATATGCACCCCCCTCCCCCTTTCCTCTTTCCTGAACACTCTAAGAATGGACATGTTTTAATGACACTCCATTAGTATTACCCCTTCGACATTGTGTTTGTTTTTTTGGGTGTCAAACTGTTGACCGTCTTTATGTTCACTTCACCACGTCGAGGTGGACTGAACAATTACTTTTGTAGATATTATTTTTCTATTTGTGGAAGTAATTTATTTGATTCATTAAATTTCGATATTTGTGTTCTCATTGTAAAACACGCATTTTTGTCTTACGCCGATTTTTTTAAATATTCCTTGTAAATTTTACCTGTACAGTAATACGAATTTGACATTTTTTTTTTGTATAAACACCGACATTTTAATATTTATAACCATACGAGGCCTCATTGAGTCACGTCCACAAACCATGGTATCAGTCCTGAATTGTGGCCCCCTGTCAAGCTTAAGTTTTGCCTTTAATGAACCATATATCTAGTGTACATCCGTCTCACGCCGGGTAGAAGTGAACGGGTATGTATCATAAAGCTGGTAAATTATACATGGTACATGTATATACATCTCTATTGCTTGAGGCTCGGTATTGTGGCAGTGCTAGGACTGGTTGGCACAGTGTCAGAATAATGTGACTTGTATGGTACACACTTGTCTACAGCGTAATATATATGTAAAATAATATTCACAAATAAATGAAATACTGCCGGTGGGCCGTTAAACCTAGGGAAACAAAGAAAAAAGGATAAAAGTCATAAAGATGTCGGAAGTTGTTGAATAAGGCGACAAGGGTGGATTTTGGAGGCAATGTCTCTTACCCATGTAAGGGAGGGTCTAGGGCGTTCCTCTGATATTTTTACATCTTTGAACATTGGCTTAAAATCTGATTTAAAATGTTTTGGAGATTTAACAATGACTTTTAAAATTACTTAATAATTTTGCTGGCCTAGCATTACCACACATGAAAGTGTTTGTTTAATATTATCATATTTACAAACATATCCCAGCGGTGTCGAAAGGTAGTCCCTTACAAATGTTAAATCTCAAGTATGAACGGGCCATATCAACGTGTCCTATTTGAATTTCATGTGTGACATGTTTTGCACATCATTATAAAAGGAATGTATAATGGAGAATAGTTTGCACGTTTCAGTGATCATCATTACGGAGAAGACATTCAAGGTTATGTAGTGCAGTTGCTGCCACGCGCATGCGTACGAAAGGGAGAGAAAAGCCCGCCATTATCCCTGCCTGCAGCAATAAACCAAGCATAGAAATTAGCGTACAATTATGGCCTAGACAGGATCCCTATAAGGTAGGAACCATGTTCTTACCTCTAATTAACCTCATTGCTATTGTAAACAAAGTACAATAATAGTGGCAGCGGTTAATTTGGAGCCCTATTACATGTACATGTATATGTTTTTGGAGCTCGCTACCGCCGATCGGGAACCAGTGGCTTTTGGCTATCAACACTGCATTCTCGTGTCAAAATGTTTTAGTGGGGACGGAAAATGGATAGTAACTTTTCTTCAGTGCTGATTCATTGCATTGATTTGATAGATTAAGTTTCCCTCCCAGTGGGTCTCCTACGCTGGTTTCTTATGGTTTTGCAGGTAATTAACATCACAGTGTTTGCGTGCACATATTATATGTGGTGCACGTGGCCCTACAAACTGCATTTATTTCTCAGTACTTAAACTGTTGTTTGTTTTAGATGTTAGTGGCGGCCAAGGATCATCCTTGGACTCCTCCCAATCTGAAAAGCCTGATCCAGAGGCTCAGTTCTCTGATGGTCATATAGGCTGTGGCTGGAGGCTCAGTCTCCTACCATAGGATTGTGGTACACCTGGTCAGCCTTGAGGATCATTCCCTTTAGGATTTGGCCGGCGTGGCTTCTGTATAGTGTTCTTTCAGGTTAATCCCCCTAATAAGTTCCAGCTTATTGAGAGGGGGAATGAGGTAAGTATAGCTTGCCCCATAGCCATGGAAGACCGTGACTGTGCTGAGGACATTTCAGTGCAGTTGGTACAGGAGGAGGACTGGAAATTGACAACCTTTATAACAAGGTAAGGTCTTTTTGTCTTGTCCAATTAGGATTTGGCTTGTGCGGGGTTGGTGAGTTATCTTTGGAGATTTATTAGTACTTTTCTAGGATGATTCCCCCATTTACTGCTTGTGGTTACAAACAAAACAAGTTTGTCTGAGACCCAGACAGAGCGGTAAAGTTGGAGACACCGTTGTTGAGCTGCTGATAGTGGTGCACTTTGGCACTGCTGTCTTGAGCAGATATTAGTGGTGCGTGTTGACTGCTAGAGCCTTGGGTGGTTGATAGACTTTCATAGGAGCTGCAAAGTAGTTGGTCAAGATAGACAAGGGTGTCTGTTTTGGGAAACTGGTGCACCAGTCGGTTGGAGCATGCAGGTGCTGGCTCGCTGTCCATATTACCGGCCGGCGGGGGAGAGGGGGGGGGGGGGGCGTGTCAGTTGTATGTGGGGATCCGACTGTTATTTGCTTTGTGGTTGGTGCAAGTATTGCAGGAAACGCCTATCGTGGCGGATGTCAGGTTGAAACACCTGCATGGAAGCGCCATAAATGGTAACCGGGAATAAGGGGCCATTCTCCTGCCCTGCTGGTTGGGACAGAGAGATTTGTGCTGTTTTCGGAAGCCATAGGAGCGCTGTGGGGAATGGTATGAATGTGGTGTCAATACTCAGGGCTGGAGGTATATGTCATCTTAGATGATGTGCAGAGCTATTGGTAGCCGAGAATAAGAGACCTATTTATTCCCATTATAGGGGCAGTTGGTGCTGTTTTTGGTAACCAAGAAAGCGCTGCAAGGCTGTTAACAGTGGAAGCATGTCAGTGTGTCTCCACTCCTGTTGATCTTAAGTCCAGACCAGCCATTGTGTTCTCATGGACACGGTTGGTGGAGTTTTCATGCTGTTCTTATGGACACAGTCGATGTCGCTTTGAGTTGCCTCGATCGTGTTCTCACGGACGCAATTGATGGTTGCTTTGGTTGTGTTCTCATGGACACATATTTGATAGGTTGCCCGTGTTCTCAAGGACACGGTTGATGGTTACTTTGGTCATGTTCTCATGGACACGTATTTGATGGGTTGCCGGTGATCTCAAGGACACGGTTGATGGTTACTTTGGTCGTGCTCTCGCGACGTTTGATAGGTTGCCATGGTCGTGCTCATGGGCACGGTTGTTAGTTTACTTCATTCACACTCTCATGGGCATGGTTGGATAGATCCTGCTGGGACGGCTGTAAAGGGTCGTCCTCAGGACCCCTTTTTGGATAGGGAACAGAAATGCTCAGCATCTCTGGACAGCATCCTTTTTTCATGGGTGGGGTCGTCTCTTGGTCAGTGGCAGGCTTCCCTTAACCTGTGAAATGAGCCCAATGGTGGGATCTCCTACACTCCAGGCCAGGCCTTTATAGGACAGGGAGGAGTGTAGTGCAGTTGCTGCTACGCGAATGCGTACTAAAGAGAGAGAAAAGCCCGCCGTTATCCCTGCCTGCAACAATAAACCAAGCATAGAAATTAGCATACAATTATGGCCTAGACAGGACCCCTATAAGGTAGGAACCATGTTCTTACCTCTAATTAACCTCATTGCTATTGTAAACAAAGTACAATAACACGATTTAACTGTTAACACTCTTCCGTGTGCGTTTGTCAAAGCAACATTGTCGAAAGTAACACGTGTACAAAGTGTCCGAAATATTATGAAAACACCGAAATAGCCTTGAGACAGTGCAATGATGCTACGTATTGCCGTATATAGAATCAAAGACCTAAACCCAAAGATAAGAAACTCATATAAGCTTGTGAAGGAAATCTCGTATACCCTCGGCGTCACCGCGATATTGTGAGAAAAAGCTGGTGTGCTTGTGCTGAAGTAACTACTGCACGAAGTTGTGATCCGACGCTATTCGAAAGCCTACGATGATCATCTACAGCATAAGGTTCACGTGAAGAACATGGTAAACTTCAGCTCCATACGGCGGATACAAAAATAATTACTGTTTAAATCAGTATAAGTAATCAATAATATTGAGTGGTCAATATAAGGTCTTAATGATTGATTAAGGATTGGAAGGGAAATATTTCAGGAAGGAAATAGTTCAATTAATGAAAAAAGATAATCTTTGCTAATATTTCGGCAAATATTATCTTTATGACGAACACGTGAGAATAATGCTCCAGCGTTTATGTTTGTACTGCCGCAATATTTTTAAATGTATTTTTCCTCTTCATAAAGGCAATGTTTTTTGTAGGGAGTTACTTTATTTATTTACTAGTCATTAAATGGCTAGTGCGTCCGCCCTGGAATCGAAAAGTCGTGGGTTCGATCCCCGGCTGCGACATACCAAAGTCGTAAAAAATTGAGATCCCTTGCTTGACGCTCATCATATAAAGGTGTTTCCAGGAATGGTTTACCCCGTGTCAGAATAATGTGACTAGGTGTCTACGGCGTGATACTGCAGTGTGACAGCACTGCATCTGTCTCAAGCAGACATAGTCTCGAAATGACTTAAATGCCGTCGGTGGGACGTTAGACCCAACAATCAAATTAGCATATATTTATTTTGATGGGATTATTTTGTATGACAAAACAAAAGTGCTCCAAGTCATTAAAAATTATCGCATAGACGGACAATCCCCGCAACATTAGTACATGTATAATCTAATACAAAATTCGACATTATTGTGGATTATTTTGTGTAACAAACGCTGCGTTCGAATTAATCTCCTCCCTCTCCCCTGATTTTACAGTGTTGATGTGTCATTTTCTTTTAAACTGGATGTACATTTAAGTCTTTAAATTTGACAATTTGACTGGATTTTGATGACCCATACAATTGTCACTTCTAATTAAGATCATTTTTTTGCACTGTTTTCGACGTTATTCATTATTAGCTGTTTACAAATGACTGCAATCATTAAGTACTTTACAAGTTTAACTATTATTTTATTTCAGCCACGCATGTGAGTAACGGTATTTTTCTATAACTATGGTTATCTTTATATTTTGAACAAGCGCTACATTCGAATGCTCCGCAAGGGCCTTAGACCTTCAAGGCCATTTGATGAAGGTCAGGGTATCTGTCTGGTAGAGCTTATCAAGGTGCGTGCACCTATAATGTTTGAAGGCTGTAGGTGGAAGGATTTCCGTGTTATTGTCAAGGTTAAGTTTTGTGACAGCCAGACGTCAGACAAACAGACATACAAACCAAAACAATATGCACCGATCTATTGATGCGATGGCATAAAATAAATATGGAAAGGACCATAGATTAGGACAAAAAAACACCATAGTAATTTTCTTAGTTAAATATTATACAACCAGACAAAAATGACGAATCGTTGTATTGACCGGTGTTTTGCTATCGCTTAGTATCACAGAACTGGATTTTCCGCAGAATACACCTGCCCAACTCTAGTTCTGGCACGAGAATATATGGTATTTTACCGAGTTTCTGATCTTTGGGTTTAGGTCTTTGATACAATGTATGTAGAGCGTACTTACACACACTACTGGTACAGAGAGTTGACCAATCGGAAAACAGGCAAGGGAGGTAATCCACGTACCACTGTCCCTTTTTCCATCAGTGTGCTAGTCAGTGCGAATCTATTTTTATTTGATTAAAATCTAAACATGCTTTAGAGAGATCACCAACAATAAATTTATATCAAAAAGGAAACACTCCAATATTTGGTAAAACTCAGTGACACATTCCAGCATCTTATTTACAGGCACTTATGAAAACAATAATATTCAAATAAAGGACAAGCAAGAGCTTCCATTTATTAAAAAGCATTTATTTTACTCTAGGAATGCAGTTCAACAGAATTCATCACTTTACTGTGTTGTTAAGAACTTAAATTTGCTCTTTTATATATCATTTAGCAAAAAGGAGATAACTCATGAAATTAGTTCTAGTACATAGGAATGGTTGTCTCCCCTTATTGATGATTTTTTATTTAGTTTGCTTTTTTTATCTGTTGTCTCCATTAATGATTTATATTTTATGATACTCTGTGCACTGGATTGGCAGCCATTTCTCATTCAGGTCCTGGATAGCCATGCTTATTCTATCAGCTGCTTTCTGCTTGCTGCTCTTAGCTGGAGGTCAAATATGTCCATTTTAGCTAATATGTACCAGCATCGCCAGTCACCCATTTAGGCATCATTTGACCCTTCTGCCAGTCCATGATAATGCTGGGGTGTTTGACACATGGTAAGGAGTTTGAACCTTATGATAAGCTTGTTTTGGGTGTGATTTAATGTGAGATGTAGTTGCAGTTAGTGCATTTCAAGGCAGGAGATGCTTCTTTCTCCTTCCCACTCATAAATTAGGCTGATCACAGCTGATTGATTCTTGATTATGACCTTAACATACATCATCATAGCCTACCTTCCACAAGTCTTATGCCCAAAGTTAATGCTGCATTCTGCTGTTTCTGATGAGAGGCCTAGATGTGGGCCCATGTTAGCCAAAGGCGCCTGTGCTGTATTAAGAGTGGACTTTCTTGGCCTTACGGATTGACCCCCAGTCTCAAAGGCCTCTCTGCTGCAGTCAGTATGTATCATGTAGGTGTCCATAGATGAAGAGTCAGTCAGTTTCAAGCCTTTGCTCTGTGGAATATGGCCAGTTTTTAAGTGTGCAGCTATGTCACCTCTCAATGTTTTGATGAAAGTTTTTTTGCTTAAATGTTGATATTTTTATTAGGATTTTGGTGAAAATCAGCCCTATATATACTGAGAATGGTCTCCAGAGAATGCAGACTTCTTCCAGGGATGCTGACAATGGCACATGAAAGATACAATGACAACTGCATGTCACCCTTTGAAGTTTTGTATTATCCCTATAATGCCATGGGACCGGAGTCGCCGCATATAGTAGTAATCAGTGAGTGTTTGGTAAGAACTGAAAAGAGACATTAAGCCTACTAAGAAAAAGAAAAATGAAAATCCTTGAGACTTAAATCTCAGTATCTCAATACAACATCTCAGTATCTCAATACAACTGTTCTCAATACATGTATATAGATCTAACTTAGCATATCAAAAACACAGCTTACATAATGAAACTTTAAGCATTTGCACCTTGAAAACATATCAAGATATATAATGGCCTAACATACAATAATCATTACCAGATAATCAGTGCTACACAAACATTAACTTACGATAATAAACCAAACGCTTAATCACAAAGTCCTTAGGAAAATACTATAGAAGGCGCATCAAACAATTTCGAGAAATAATGCAATTTCTTAATTGAAAATAAGTCTTTACAATAAAATAAAGGGGATGTTGTTATTTATAGACAAGATTGTTCTTTTCCTTTGATCGACACTTACGACTTTGTGCCTTTACCCAGCAAAAAGAACGTCTTAAAAAGATTTTGTAGACCACGAGGTGACTTCCATCTTTAAAGCGTCAGGGGAAGTAACTCACTTCGCTTAATTAATACCATACATCTTGATGTATTGTCCCTACACTTCGAGATTCTGGACATACATGCCAACCCTCACAACCAGTTGATGAACCATGAAAGTGTTTACAATATGCAACAGCAGAACACAAGCATTAACAAATCTTTCCCAACAAGAGAACTTTGAAAACCTTTCTGTCCCTAAAGACTGTTTCCTCTGAACGCTGGTTGTTAGCACAGCAATGTTTTTTCTAACTTCCTTGTCATTTTCAGGGTCTAACAGAGGAAAGTCAGTACTGGTAGAATCAATGTCTCTTAGTTTCACTTCAGATCCATTTAACCAAGGACAGGTAAACATCTTTTCGGCTTTCACACCTCTGGACCCACAGTCGGCAGGGTTTAAACTAGTTGGCACATAATTCCACTGCTCAGGGCTTGAGGAATTCCTGATGCGGTCAACCCGATTGGCCACATAAGTGTAGAATCTCTTAGTTGTGTTATAAATATATCCTAACACAATTTTACTGTCTGTAAAGAATCTAACATTCACTTCCATCTCAAGATGTTTATCAACAAAACTTGCTATTTCAGTGGCTAACACAGCTGCACACAGTTCTAGCCTGGGAATAGAATGCCCTTTAAGTGGAGCTAATTTTGTTTTTCCCATTAAAAAACCTATTTCCTTTGAACCGTTTTGGGAATGTGACACAAGATAGGCTACGGCAGCCATTGCCTTTTCAGAAGCATCAGAATACACATGGACCTCATTTTCTGCATACATAGGGGAATATGGAACATATGTCCTTGGAATCTGGACCCCTTTTAGATCTGACAGAGATGCCCTCCAAATTTCCCATTTAGCTAATTTATCCAGAGGCAATTTTTCATCCCAACCTACAGTATCCTCCATGAGTTCCCTGAGAATCATTCTCCCTTGTATAGTGATGGGGGCTAAGAATCCTAGTGGGTCAAAGATACTGTTAATAACTGAGAGCACTCCACGCCTACTAAATGGCTTTTCTGCAGCTGCGATATTGAATGTAAATGAGTCAATGTTCAGGTCCCAAATCAAGCCTAAACTTCTCTGCACAGGAAGCTCATCTATTTTCAAATCAGTGAGTCCTTTTGCTAACAAGTCAGACCTAAACGCCCGCATCACAGAGTCACTGTTTGATGCTATTTTGTGTAAATGAATGCTTTCATCTTCCAACGCATTAACTGTACGCATCATGAGATCAACAGCTTCTGGGGCTGTTGGTAAAGACTTTAAGGCATCGTCTACATAAAAATCTCGGTTTACAAATTGTTTCACATCACTATCGCAGTTCTCGACTGCTTTTCTCAGTCCATAAGTCGCGATAGCTGGCGATGGCCGATTACCAAAAACATATACTGTTATTCTATAATCTACCATTGGCTTGCACGGATCATTATCTTCATACCAAAGAAAACGAAGATAATTTCTATGGTCGTCCCTAACAAAGAAATTGTAAAACATTTGCTGGATATCCGCTGTGATTGCGATAGGCTCCTTGCGAAAGCGTAGAAGAATTCCAACCAGGCTGTTGGTCAAATCTGGCCCAGTTAACAACACATTGTTCAGTGATATCCCATCATACTTCGCGGACGAGTCGAACACACATCGAACTTGGTCAGGTTTATTTGGGTGTGAAACTCCAAAAACCGGAAGGTACCAACATTCATGATCAGGAGGTAAATCAGCTGCACGCTCCGCATGTCCATTCTTGAATACCTTATCCATAAATTCTAGGAAGAGCTTTTGTTTCCGCAAATCTCTATGCAGAGCTTTGTGCAATAACTTCGCACGTTTGAAAGCCATATCTCGATTGTTTGGTAATTTCTTTCTATTTGAACGGAAAGGTAAGGGTGCAGTCCATCTGCCATTTTCATCCTTTTCAAAATTCTCATCCATGAGATCTAAAAACTCTTTATCATCTACAGAAAGTCCTAACTCATCATCATATGCAGTTTTCTGAAAAATCTGGTCATGCTGAGGGCTATCTTCAGGTGAACTGACACATTTGCTTACCACCAGTTTGTTTTCACAAGGCTTAATAACAGAGCGTCTACCTTCACTTAGCACAAATGTTTTGTTTACATTAACAACGTTTGACTGATGAATTTTCCCTAAACAGGTTTCTCCAATGATCACCCAACCCAATTTCAGTTTCTGTGCATAAGGAGAGTTATTGCTTCCGATACGTTGGTCTAGTATGTGGTGACCTTCTATGAAGTCTCTACCAAGTAATAGGAGAATCTCTGAGTCATCATGAATAGGTGGTATTTCTGGTGCTATGTCACGAAGATGGTAGTGGTATGATGCTACTTCAGGTGTTGGGATTTCATCCCTTATGTTGGGGATATTGTCACATTCTAGTACAGAAGGTAGGTCAAAAGTGGCTTGTCCATCAAAGGACTGAACAACAAAACCATCAACCAATCGACCAATATTTGATTTGCTACCACTACATGACGTCAGTGTGTATTCTGTGATACCATCATTAAGATCGAACCTATCAAATAGCTCTGGTTTTGCTAAAGTTCTGTTGCTCTGGTCGTCAACAACAGCATAAAGAGTCTCGAAATCATTAGGTCTACCCTTCATGTACACTTTCACCAATACTATTTTGGCACACGATTTTCCACCAGAAATATTGCCACATATCTGGGTACATTTATTTATCGCTTTCTCAGATAACTGTGGAATATTGTTTCTCTCCCCGCCATCCAGAGGTGATGTGTGAAACCGATCACTTCTCTGTGTGTCATGACTAAAGTGTAACGCGGTAGTATGCATTCTGCTGCCACAGTCGGTACATTGCAAACTTGCTTTACAATCTCTACTCTTGTGACTTGCGTCCAGACACTTAAAACAGAGATTATTCTCTTTCAAAAAGGCTTTTCTGTCTTGAATCGGTTTGGATTTAAACGCCCTACAGTCATTCAAAGAGTGATTAGTTTTATGCAATGGACATAGTCTTGTATCAGTTCTCTCATTCACATTGGTTTTCCTAACATTCACACTTTGCTGAAATGAATACTTTTTCTGCTGAAATTGCTAGCCAGGCTTCTCTGTTTCCAATGGAAGGCGAAGACTAGGGTCATTACGAACTCGGCTCATCTCACGAATGAAGCTGACGAAGAAAGTAAACGGTGGAAAAGCCACATTGTTTGTTTGCTTATAGGTGGCAGCACGTGTAATCCAAATTCGCTGCAGGTCATATGGCAACTTCTCGAGAATCGGAGCAACACCAATTGAAGAGTC
>JAIFHC010000217.1:0-50000 GCA_021229015.1 Solen grandis | reverse complement strand
CAAATGACTTCCAGTCATATTTCCAAACAGGGCCAGGGGTTTATTGAGATATTAATGTGCAGATGCAATTTGTAAATAATAGACCACTGGACAGACAGCTCAATCAAAAACAGAAACTTCCTCATACAACTATGAAGGGGACTTAACTATGAAGGGGACAAAGCAGACCCACATCAGACTTCTCCTTTAGGAGCTGTCTGATCAGTCTCATCTGTTTGCTTATACAGCATTGAAGCTCAGATTCTATACAGCCTGCACAGGGGAGAAAAATCAAATGTTTCGTGAACCATTAAAGGTCAGTAAACAGTCTTCATCCAGTCATTGATTTATACATGAATATTCAAGAGATAAGGGATTAAGGAAATTTTCTGATAGCTGTGAATATCAGGTACTTTGTATGATTAAAAGAACAAAATTGTATTATAACTCTATTTCTTTTATTTTTGAAAAAACATGGAATCAGTATACACATAATATCATGTTGACATTAATTCCCTAAGATTTTTTTTTCTTTTTACAAATATAGTAAAACATGAAAACACAAAAATCAAATTCACATGAATCACTTTCATTTCAGTTTTTTAAAGGAGTCTAAAAAACTCTTCTTTTTCGGACCCCTCTGTTTTTCATTTTTACTCAAGTAATTGTCTTTTACTTTATCTGCCAGACACACAGAGAAAAGATCTTTGGCTGTAGTTTCTGTTTGTTGGATATCCTCCACTCTGTATGGCACGTAGGGTTTTAGCTGAAAATATATTTGGTATACAAAAAATAACTCCTTTAATATCATTTGTATGAGATAAAACGATGATTGAATATAATCAATGATTGATCGACTATAATCGACGATTGGTCAAAAGCTGCCAAGGACAGCAATCAATGATTGTGTTCCTTCGTAACTGATTCCTCTAATTTCTTTCCTTATCGCTAATTAAAAGCATGTGTAGCAAGAAATAAAAGAAAAAGGAACAATACAGGTATTAACACTAGGATATACTCTATTTCTGAATTGTTTTTGAATGTGTTTTTTTCCTCTTATTTTTTCCAATTATTTTTCTATCTTGCATTAATAACCTGCTAATTATTGTCCTTTGTAATTAACATTCTTTGTCTTATCTTTGTTTATTAAATTAAGATTTTTTTTTTTGCTTTCAATCTCACATTCTACATATAAACGATGGTTAACAAATTGATTGATCAAAATATCTTGTCTGATTATTTCCAACCATCGATTATGAATTTTAGCTGATTTTGAAACTCTAACTGTAATCTTTCTAAATACATGTGTACTATTCCAACTGTCCATAGAGATTTGTATAAGTTGTAAGAACATGTTTCTGATCGTGTCAAAAAATACGCTCAAAACATGGTACAAAATTACACCTTTTCTAGCTTACCTGACCAGAGCACATATGGTACAAAATTACACCTTTTCTAGCTTACCTGACCAGAGCACTTGTGCTCAGGATGCGCTGTGACAGCTCATTTTTGTCTGTTGTCTGTCATCAACAATTGCTTTTGAACACTCTAGAAGCATCAGTTTTGTCCAATTTTCAAGAAAGTCAGGATGTTTGTCTACATGATATCTTGGATGAGTTCGAAATTGGGTCACCAGGTCAAATCTTAGAAAATTTTAGAACAAGAGCACCGCAAAGCGTGGCAATATATGCTCGAAAGTATTGTAATGTGAAGAAGCCCTGTATGTTCTATGGTACAATATTGATGTCTATCAAGGGTCGAATTATTTTTCACAAAATGCTGACATAAGAAAAACACTTGTTTGAAGCCAACATTGTGTGCTGATATATCTACATTTACTTTTGAAAGTTTCAGATGATAGAGTACAAAATCCAGCCTTCATGCACGTCTAAATACAAAGCCAAGTAATGTTTGTAAGTTTGAACCAAATTCCTTCAGAAGTGTAGGAGGAGTTGCATTCATGAGGTTCTGCTTATAAAACTGCATAAAGGAAAAAATGAAAAGGGGCCGTATTTCTTGAAAGTTGCATGTGAGAGTGAAATACAGCCTTCATGCAAATCTACAAGAGCAAGTATTGTTGGTAAGTTTGAACCAAATCCCTCCTGTAGTGTAGGAGGTTCACAAGGTTCTGCAAACGGACGGACAGATGGATGGACAGATTGACGGACAACTGAAGATGTAACATAATACCAACCTTTTGGTGTATAAAAACCTGGTGAACACTCTAGAGGCCACAATTTTGTCAGGATGTTTGTCTACATGATATTTTGGTTGAGTTTGAAATTGGGTCACATGGGATCAAAAACTAGGATACCAGGTCATATCTTAGAAAAACCTTGTGAACACATTAAGAGGCCACATTTTTGGCCCAACCTTGATGGAATTTGGTCAGAATATCTCAAATGTGTTCATAGTTCATATGGGGTCAAAATCTAGGTTATGAGCTCAGATCTTGAAAAACCTTAAGAAAACGCTAGAGGCCACATTTTTGGCCAAATTTTCATGAAACTTGGTCAGGATGCTTGTCTTCATCATATCTCAGACGACTGAGGGTGTAACATAATACAACCCTTTTGGTGTATAAAAACCTTGTGAACACAATTTTGTCAGGATGTTTGTTTACATGATATTTTGGATGAGTTAGAAATTGGGCCATGTGGGGTCAACTAGGTTATTAGGTCAAATCTTAGAAAAACCTTGTGAACACACTAGAGGCCACATTTTTAGCCCAACCTTCATAGAACTTGCTTAGAATGTTAATCTATATGAAATCTTGGATGAGTTTGGAAATGGGTCACATGGAGTCAAAAAGTAGGGCACCACAATAAATCTTAGTAAAACCTTGTAACCACTCTAGAGGTCACATTTTTGGCCCTACCTCCATGTAACTTGGTCTGAATGATGGTTTACATGAAATCTCGGATGAGTTCAAAATTGGGTTATGTGGGATCAAAAAGTAGGTCCCCTGGTCAAATCTTAGAAAGAACTTATGAACACTGTAGAGGCTACAGTTTTGTCCCATTCTTCATAAGAATGTTGTCTGCATGAATCTAGATCACATAATCAATTGTTAGAAAAACATTGCAAACACTTTAGATGCCACATTTTTGGTAATCATGCCTAACACAGCAATCTTACTCGACAAGTGCTGATAAAGAAGGAATGAAAGAATGAGAAAGCCTACTTACCAAAATACATGATCATGCCAGATATATGCATGTGACCCAGTTTCAAATTCATCTTAGATATCATGGAGACAATATTTTGATCAAGTTTTATGAAGATTGAGCAAAAGGTGTTGACTCTATAGTATTAACGAACAATTGTTGATGATAGACAATCACAAAAACTCACAAGTACTAAGGTGCGTTAAAAATGTCTGAGTATGATAATTTCAACACTTTTATATCTTACAATATCTTAATTATCGAAATGAATTCCATTTCATCTTACCTGAAATCCTGACAAATCTGGTACAACAAATTCTGGTATCATTTTCTCAACATGGTGAAATTTTCCACGTCTGTCTAAATACCCAGTAGGCTGTACCACTGGAAAAAAAATAGCATGACAATTTTCTTTCAATCTGACTAAAGTACAGATTTTCTTATGTAGCATAGTGTATATAGGAGATGACTTTAGTCAGATGGATTTTCTTTGTACTGATGATAGGGAAGGAGTCTTAATACCTGACTTTTGGAGAAAAAAAAACAATTTTCTTGATTGTTTTGTGGGAAAACAAATTCTGATGCAAATACCAAATATGAAAAAAAAAAAAAAATACATGACTTAAGAAATTTTCAAAAGAAAGATGTCTATGTCAGAATATCCCCTTAAAAGGAAGCATGTAGACCATTGTAAATGCCTTATCATAATGTCAATATTTTTCAGTCTTATTTAGTTTTCCAGTCCTGAAAGGTAATGATGAGCAGTTAACAATAAAGTATAAAACCTGGTCAGTGTGATAGTGACTGGCAGGCAAACTTAATAAGGCCACTGATTTATAAAGTAAAATGATAAATAAAGTCACTGACTTATAAAGTGATAAATGAGGCCACTATTTCATGTATAGTAAAGTGATAAATATGACCTCTTTTTTAATAATTTATATAGTAAAATGATAAATAATGGCACTGGTTTACATAGTAAAGTAAAAAGATAAATAAGACCACTGTTTTATTCAGTAAAGACTTAAGTGCTAAATAAGGCCACTGTTTTATAATACAGTGATTTTTTTCTTTTGATATTTCTTTACAACCTGTGGCTTTCTTATTGGGAAAATTAGTGTTATAAATCAAAAACTGGCAAAACATAAGATAATGAAAATGTTTAAATTAACATAACAATTATTACTGAATTATTGGTGATATATATCATAAAAGTTTCAAATCAACATGAAAAATTATAAGAGTAACACAAATTTCACTAAAATTCCATCATGGCATGAATCATTTCTTTTGAGAAAAAACAAGGCTTTGTCAGTATAGCAAGCAATACTGTCAGAAGTTCCCACTGGTGACTCCCCCCCCCCCCACAAAGAATTTGTGACAGACAGAAACAAGAAAATAATGGAAATGGGTTATGATCCCTTAACTGCACTGACCTTTCAAGCATGCATATGATATGATTGATGCATGCAACACACCTTTGTGTTATGTCAAACATTTCTGTAAAGTTTGATGAAAATCCAAACATAGATATCATAGACAAAAGACAATTTCTAACAACTCCTGTGACCTTGATCTTTCAAGTGTGCATATGGTTGATGCACCAACATGTCTACATGTAATGACAAACACTTTTGTAAAGTTAAATGAAAATCCATCCATAGATATGGAAGTCACAGAGTGGACAAGTAGATATAGCCCATAAAGAGAATTTCTAACAACTCCAGTGACCTTGATCCTCTAAGAAGCATATGGATGATGCGTGCGACACACCTTTGTGTTATGACAAAACTTTTGTAAAGTTTTATGAAAATCCATCCATAGATATGGATGTTATAGAACAGCCTTGACAATGTAGGTTATGAACACCAAAGACAATTTCTAACAACTTCTGTGACCTTGACCTTTCAAGGGCACATGGTAGATGTGTGCAACACACCATTGTATTATGAGGAAAACTTCAGTAAAGTATTACTGAAATCCATCTACAGATGTCAAGTTATGGAGCGGGCACCAAGATGTATCCTATGAACATCAAAGACAATGTTTAACAACTCTTGTGACCTTGACCTTTCAGGCATTCATATGGTTGATAGGTGCGACACACCATTGTCTTACAAGTTTTCATTGAAATCCATCCCTAAATATCTGAGTTATAGAGCTGACATGAATGCAGGACGGACGGAATGACGGCAGAAGGACACACCCAAACCTATAGTCCCCCACCAGTTTCACCGGTGGGGACTAAAAAACTATTCAGTGGGAAAATAGGTTCACATAGTTATTTTGGGGAAAAATGTCAGTTTTGAATAGGGGAAACCACTTGTAAAAGGTAGTATATTAACTAAAAAAGATCATAATACATTGTATTATACAATATATAACAGTTTTTATATACATTGTACAGTCATATGATAAAATGTTAAATTAGGACCACAACTCATCCCACCTAATCATACAAAAAATATGTACAACTAGACTTGATTCTGGTCAATCATGTGAAGTTTGCTATGGGTTTTGGAGATGAAGTGATGACAAAATTGTGTCTACAGACAAGCAAGCTGATTCCGAATCCAATATACCCACCCACAATTCAATGTTAATTTTAAAAATGAAAGTACCTGGTAATGAGTCCTTTAGACTCATATCTTTCAAAAATATGAGTGCCAGACAAAAACTATGGGTCCCTGGAGTGAAAACTATTATGTTGGGAACAGTTTGGCAGAGATCGAAAATTCCACTCATGCGCTCCTATTTACAAGTGAAAAATAATGTAGCCTGCTTGTCCAATGGAACAAGTGAAAAACTGTCTAAGTAGGAGACTGCTAGAATGAACATAGTCTATGTGTTTACATTTAGGATGGCAAACTGGAAACAAAACTGGTGTTGTTGGATATGTTTAAAAAGTGCACTGTATAAACTGCTGATGGGCACATTCTATTCACGATCTCATCAACGGTTTATACAACAAACGGGACCAGGACATTAAATCATGTAAATAAGTAAACTATAGTGGCAGTTTTAATTGAACAAATATGATTTTATCTGCTAATATGAACAAGGAATTGCTAACCAAGAAATGGTTCATTGTAAAGTTACATCACTGTGAGGTTACATAGTTGAAAGTGAATTGTGAAATGTACAATGTCCATGAATCAATGTGTCCAGAGGATGCACATCTTTCAAGATGATGAGTCCCAAGCTGAACAAAGAGTATAGGACTCAGGAAACAGAGCTAAATTTATCAGTCAACTTTAATGCTGGTCTTGCTATTGATATAAAGAGAAACTACTTGAAGTTGAGTATATGTAAGAGTAACCTCTACTGAGATCCACTCTGGTTATCTTTTTTTAATTGGCCACCGTATCTCAGTATCGTAGTAATGTAAGAGTATCTAATGAGGTGTGGTTTTAAGCTGCAGCCAGCTAATGAGATAAACACCGAAACTATCAAACTGCCAGACTGGATAATAAATTTTCATTTTTTAATGTTTTCTCACTCATAATTTGATGAAATAAATAGATACACTACAACGTTTATCTCTGATGCGATCCGCTCTGGTTATTTTTTTCCTATTGGCATTCACTTGAGATTAAGTTCATAAACTACAACAATAGCAAAAATAGCTCAATATATCAACGCCGATAAAAAAAAAGTCAATATAATATGCTGACACTATCCAAAGAATTAATATTCTTGAGGGTATTTGTCTAAAGAATCGTGATTATTCTTAAGGCCGAAACATCTCGAGGCCGAAACGTATAGATGCCGTCTCCGATTCTATTCAGCTTTCGTCGTTACCAATCTTGCAAGGTTTTTAATATATAAAAAAAATACTGAAACGTCATATGAACTTACGATGTAATGCCACAAGTTTTTGTGCTTCCTCACAACCACCAACAATGCTTGGGCCGACATCTTTACCGGTTACCTTGTACTTTTTATTGAAGGGTACTTTTCCCTTCGCAACATTTAACAGAAGTTGAACATCACTTCTGGTCCGTATCTTCTCTTGCTTCCTGGTTTTGTATTTAATTTTCCAAGAATCATCTCTGTAATATCGTTTTACATTATTCGATAAACTGCTTTCCATGAGACTAAGTCTTGATATACCTCGATACATTTTCAACTGTCATTAGTTTCTGCGTTTTACCAATCGCTGTATTTCGGACATCAAATCTATATGGTAGGTATGAATAACGAAATGGACTCCATTTCGCGAAATGGACCGAGAATAACGAAATGGAGTTTTTATTTACACAATTTATTACGACATTTTATTGCAAAATATTTGTTGATTTAGTTGTAATGTGAATGATACTATTGTTCATGAAAAACTTTTATTGGTGATATTATGCAATATTTAAACAGTCAAATGGTATTGATGAGTCTAGTCCACCCGGGCAAAATGGACCGAGAATGACAGAATGGACTTTTGACTTTTACACTATGTCATTTTATAGATTTTTTTTATTATAAATATCAGTATTTAAACGTTAAGATAGAGAATATTTAACATTTGTGATATGTATCGACTTAGAAGAATGATAGTATATCCATAAATCAAGTCCATTTCGCAGTTCACAGAGTATACGAAAGGGACCGAGAATAGCGAAATGGACTTTTGAATTTTACATTACAAATGTTTTAAATTATAAATGTATGAAATAATCAATAATTTCATGTAAGAGGGAGAAAAATTACATTAATGACATTTAATGAATAAGATGATAGTATATCCATGACATGAAGTCAATATCGCATAGCACGGTGTTAAGGAATTGGAATGAGGATTAAGAAACTGGCTATTTATTTAATAGTATTTTTATTTCTGTTTCATTTAAAATGAATCCATACATCAATAAAGAAAATTCGACAATTATGATATGTGATGTAGATGATGAAATACCTATTTCGCAAGTGCATCATGAAACGTAAACTTTCCCTGTATATGTTTATAGTGATGATACAGATTTATAATTATTCTACACACATTCACTCACACATACAAATCAAAAGGAAAAATAAATAAATAAAATAAAATAAAAAAAAAAAATATCCCAGTGTATATATGAATTTGTATGATTTATCCACAACAGCGGTAAATGTAAAGAGGGTCCCAACCTGATGTGATTTGCCGTAGTGATTGCGATAATACCACTGTGTCATTTCCAATAAACAATAGACGGGGCACGTGACGGATGATAAGACGCGGATTAATAATAAAGTCGAATCTGGGCACGTGTCAGTAACAGACAGTCAGACAGACAGAATACTTTATTCACGCAATATTACAAGGTAAAACAAGGTACTGTATGTCTGTCTGACAGTCTGTCTAAGTGTATGTGGTATAATTCTATGATGTCTAAAAGTCTTTGATGTTTTATTTTTCTTTAAGAAAAGGTTAATTTGATTTAGTCAGTTACCGTATGTCCATTTCGTCCGCGGTTATATGTACACGTGCGGGATGATAGGTAATAAAGATGAACCATGGCACGTGTCGGATGCTAATCTGATTTCAACTATTTCTCCCTGTAACTGTATGTCTGTCTGACAGTCTGTCTATTGATCTACATGCAGGTCACTGCATTTTGCAAACTGTCTAAAATACATGGAAAAATCATTGAGAAAAAGTACTTTCTTATGTAAGTATTTTTTTTTTTAGTGCAAGAAAATATTTCAATTTCTTTGTTATTATAAGTCTTTGCTACGTGTTATATGTGTATATGATTATCCATTTGTCTATCTCTATATCTGTACGTCGGTCTTTCTATCTATCTACCGGTAGCTGGCGAGCTAAATGAAGTTTGGTATATTATATATATTTCTGTTTGGAAATACCATGACAATTATGAATATATCCATAGTTTATGAATATATGAAAAATTAACGCCCAGCTACTTTTTTTTTTTTTTTTTTTTTTTTTTTAGTGATAGTTAAATGTATCGGTAGCTAGTGAGCTCTTTGAAGATATTAAATGAAGTTTGGTATTTTCTGGTGAGCAATACCATGGCAATATTATTAATATATCCATAGTTTATGATTAATAAAAAATAAAGACCCAGCTACTTGTTTTGTTTTTTGGTGTTTTTTTTTTTTTCGGCGAAAAAAATGAAACAGTTATTGACAGTCTAATCTAAAGTTACCGGTAGTTGGTGAGTTATTTGCAGATATTAAATAAAGTTTGATTTAAATTCTGACGAACTTCGACAAAAATATAAATGAAATTTGATTACGATAGATACAGTTCACGTGAAATTTGTTACTTTTTGGGACTTTAAATCTATCAGAGTCGTGAATATGTTCATAGTGTATGATTTCTCTTTCACTTAATGATTTTATTTTCGAAAAATATCAATAAAATTCTCTGGTAGCTGGCTACTAGTAGCTAGCTGCCTTAACCAGTTTCTAGTAGCTGGCTACTATTAGTCAACTAATCAGCTACTAGTAGCTATCTTTTCTCCCGAGAAGTAACCAGCTACTAGCAGCTGTTTACAAGCAGCCAACGTTATTCTCTGTCCATTTTGTGTATTCCGTGAACTGCGAAATGGATTTCTTTCATGGATATGCTGTCTTCTAAGTAATAAATATCACAAATTTAAATTGTTCTCTATCTTAACGTTAAAGAATTGATATAATCATACATTTATAGTAAATCACAGCTATATAATGCCGTAGTGTACAGGCCCGGATCCAGCGGGGGCGGGGGCCCTGGCCCCCCAGCTGCCCTGGTCATACATTTTTCAAAGCTATAAAATCCCTTGATTACATCATAGTAGTGTTGTCTAGAGGTAATCGCCATCGTGAGCCCCCGTACTGAACCACCTGCATAACAACATGACCAGCCAGACTCCTATTGTTTTATGCGCCCCCACCCCCCTGCTGTTAATGTGTAGGTAATCCGAATCGGCAGTCGTCCATGACTGTGTGATAAGCATGTGTTTAGGGTACTGCGGACACGTTCACTGATTGAGAGAAATTTACATGTCGTCTGCCGCGCGATCTAACAATTGGGAAAAGTAAGCAATTACCAAAAGTTTATTTCAGTTACAACTATAAACTTTTTAAAGGGATTTTTATTGTATTTATTTATTTTTTGCTGTAGCAAACTGCAGTTTATGCATACTTATCGCTAACCATGCAAATTAAATGGGTTGTGTTTCTAAATGTCATCAGCTTGACTATTTTTACATAACTTTATAAGTATTATTTTTATGAAACTAACTCCTCTAAATATTTTTCCTTAAAGGAATAAATACAAACAGTAGGCCGATATAACATCATGTTCACTTTTTAAAATTTACGAATATAATAATCTACATGTATGTGTATTCATGGTCTCTTAATATAGACACCCTGGTGTATTTTAAATTTATAAAATCGTGACTATGAAATGAAAGAATTTAAAAATTTCAATCTGCCGTTTTTTGGGACAATCCATATTTTGGGACAATGTATATGTAGATAATGCATGATCACTAATTCAAATCAAATCCAAGTAATCAGTCAATGAGCAATGTTACTGATAAGTCGATGAAAACGAAATACTAATGCACAGAAAACACAATTAATGTGCGAAATAAAACGGATATTAAAGATTTTATATTAAATATCAACATCTTTTATTACTGAATATTGTTTGTTTTGTCACTGATTTAACATTTAGAAGAAAAAAAAATGTACCAAAAAATCGACACGCAGAAGGGGCCAAAACCTTCTGCAACCGCCCGACCCTAAAACGTGCGCATGAATTTTTTTTATCTGGGAAGTCTGTGTGTGAAGGCTGCTTCCAGATCGACAATTAGACAGTCAAGATTACCAATTTCGAACCTAATACATCATATACCCGGTATTCCCTTCAACATTTTTGACATAATATGTTAAAAGTGATTTTTTTCCTCAGATTTAAACAAAACTGTCTTTTACAATGTTGAGTCTAAAACTGATTACTATTCAAAACATTTACTAATTGACAGTGTACACAAGTCACTGTTGTTGTTTTTTTTTTTTTTTTGTTGTTGTTGTGTTGTTGTTGTTTTTTTTTGGGGGGGGGGGGGGTCCAAAAAGCACTTATTATACTGGGAAACATTCACTGAGATTCCGCGAAATATTTTTTCCTTCGAGGAACCCCCCTAGGCTTCGGTGATGTCTCGAAGGTTCGGCGACCTTTATGTGACACATGCCAGATCTTGTGATAGAATCTCAGAATATTTGCAAAAAATAAATAAATAAATAAATAAAAATAAAAAAATCGGCTAGCGCACTCTAAAATTTGTTGCTTTTTTTGTCAACTTTAGTCTGAGACGGTCAAAATGGCCATGTGACATTGCTGGGGACATCCTCACAAACCTCCAAAAGTCTACCCTTGATTTTGTCCATCACCAAATTCTCATAATCTCCATAATCTTCCCCGAGGCATCTAGGATGGTTCGATACAACGATACATCCCCTAATCTACGGGGATATTCCCCCGATGATGTTTCAAATTCGGTGAAGCTCCGGGGCACCTTCATCGATCATCGGAAAATTTCACGAGCATCTGGAGCCATCCCCGTTAATACAAGGCCATTGTATCAGTGAACGTTTCAACGGATCAATCCCGAAGCTTCTCATGGGACTGCTCCGTCTTTTTGGCTGAAACATCTGATGCCATCGGGAGAAAATTTGTGTGTTTTCACATGGCCGATGATTTTTCTCCAGTGAGCAGTGAGACCTAGGCATTAGATCCATGGTCTTCAAGTTAAAAAAAACAAAAAACCAAAAAAAAAACCAAAAAAAACATAAAACCCTTTATTTTTATCCCCAGATACCCTTCAGAATGCATCTCCGTCACACTAAAAACCTAAAAACCTTTTTTTGCCCCAAGACCCCCCTAGCACTCACATCACATTCAGGCTTTGCCCCCCCCCCCCCCCTATTCTCGGTCCACTTCATCAGTACAAAGGTATTCGGTACGTTGATTTGACCGAAAAACTGCCGCATTAAAAATTCAACAATCTTATATATTATATAAAAGGTCATTGACTTTTTTAATGAGCAGCAACGTACCGGGTACCTTTATAGTGATAGCGCTGAAATAACGTTTTATTTATTTTGTAGATTGTGTAAAATTTTAACGATAATCAAATTTTTAAGCGCTTCCAACTTTTATTATACGAAGAACGGAATTGACACTAAGCAAGATGTTAGCCAGTCGTTGCATGCGATCGTATCAAAGCGCTGAAAGATCAAGGTTTTTAGTATAACGTCGCATTTATTTTGTCTAATATGAATTTTATAGGCTAAACGAAGATATTTTCGAGCAATGCAAGATATTATAAACCCACTTTTACATGCGTAAAAAAGGTCGTAACGAGAAAAGATTAAAACAAAATGGATGACTTTTACCTGAATAAGCATATATTACTCTCTCTTTCTCTTTCTCTCTTATATAAAGACAAATGAACATTTAAATAAATGATGAATGTATTTAAATCAAAGGTATACAAAACATAACAAGACACGCACAAGAATAGATATGTCATTGGGCTATATATGATAATAACTAGATCTAGTATTTTAAATATAACTTGAAAACTATAGCCTAAGAAGATTATTATTATTATTATTATTGTTTTATTATTATTAGAGACTAAACTATGAACGTAATACATGTACTTCATTTCTGCAGTGTGTCAAGGAAGATAACCTTATCAGTTACATCATTCTTATATTTATGTATAGTAATTTTATTAACATATTAAAACGCAGACTCCGATTGATTCGCTAGCACATTTATTATGCAAACAATACAACATATTGTAAAGATTTAAATGATCCTAATTCAGTGCCCTCTAGCGGGCAAGATAAACGTGCACCTGTTTGCGTAGGCGGGAAAAATTATCAATGAAAATTGTGTGACGTAAGCCAGTGAAGTGCAGCAGTTCAGGCACCTATAGCATGTAATGTGTCCTTGGTTAATCTAATACGAATATGGCAAATAAAATTGTCGTTCGGCCCTCACAGCGATGAGGGAAATCAATGAAACTGTTTCAAATTACAAGTCGCACTTTCTCCTCTACTGCTCCAGTTTATGCTTAACGCAACATTAGGACACTAATACTTTTGATTTTTTTTTATTACAGATTAAATAGATTATATGGTAATTATCCCCAGCATAATTTACTTATTATTTCTCTCATAAATGACCATAAATCAGTTTTAATTGTTCTGATCGCTTTCGATAACTGATTTGACTAACAACTTTCATTAAATAGTCAGAAATGAAATCTTTACGATGTCTGAACCCCATATTTGACATTAGTAATGATTAGTACCGTCCCCGGTGGCCGAGTGGTTAGAGCGTCCGCCTCGAGAGCGAGAGGTTCGACCCCGGCCGGGACATACCAAAGTCGTAAACAAGAAATATCTTTAAAAAGATACTCGGCCGTGGTAACAGCTTGATGATTAGTGTCTAAATGGTTTAACATGTAATAGATTTTGTTGTTGGTTTAATAGTTGTGTAATTCCTGTGTCAGTGCAGCTCTTTGAAATACAACGGATCTGAATAATTTGTACAATCTTGGTAGACACTTACAGCCTTAAAACATCTGCGCATTAGCATTAGACTTCCTTTCGCGGGCTACAAAACGAAACCGGGTGTTACGTTTTTGTTGAATATATGATCTATCAGGATCGAACAATCAATTCCGAAATCAATGTGTTTTCTATTTTTTAGCGTTCTACTCTTTCAGTTTACCTTATAATGGTGCAGTGTCTTACTATTCGGGACAAATCGTTCGCAGGGGAAGAAAACTTCAACTTTTAAAACAAACAGAAATCTAGAGAACTCGTTTCCGCAACTCCTTTCTTTTCTTTTGACTAATTTTACAATGACCAGTGGGAATTTAGCAAAGTATATAATAACCAATGAAAAGCCTAATTTTATTCCGTTTCATTTCTGTGTGTTTCACAGGAAGTCAGGGTGAAAATAAATGGCCTAACGATCGAAAAATGGTACTGTTATAGCTCCCTTGCTTGACGCTCAGTATATAAAAGTAGTTGCAGGACTGGTTGGCCCGGTGTCAGGATAATGTGACTGGGTGTGGTATTATGCCACATGTCTACGGTGTGATATTGCAGTGTGGCAGCACTATATCTGTCTCAAGTAGACATCGTCTCCAAATGACTGAAAAACTGTCGGTGGGAGGTTAAACCCAACAAACAAACATATTTGATATTAAGAAAGCGTCCCTTTCCTTCTCGTTCTCTGTTACTGGACAAATATTTTGAATTGTGAATATATGTTTTTAAAACCAATTATAAAGTCCATTTTATACAGCTGCCCGACACAGTCGTTTTTATGATTGTTTACATGACTTCCAATTCTCCACGCCGAAGAATATAGCATTTATATGGCGCGCACTCATGTATAATGTGCAGGTTAATCAAGCTCATCTCATGGAGCCATGCAATATATATTACACATTCACACGGCGTACCTGTCTACACAACCTTTACCCTACGTAATAAAATTGTATCATCATTTCATTTATTAAATATGTATAACTGCATGCATTTTATGGAGAAAAAAAACAACAACCAAGCAAAAAACATACGGTTGACAGAATGTCAGTCATCAGACAGGACAAACATATGTTAATTATACTGGGCAGATAAAACAGGTCTTACTGCAGCGAAATCATTATCCTTTCGAGGTGAAATGGGAATATACATGTTTAATAACTGTGCTGACATCTGGCTTCACAAGTTTAGTATTATCAACTGTGGAACTCAGGTTGTATACTATTAAACATGACTGTAAAAAAACAACAACAAGACTTTATCAATTATAATGGTAGACAACGGTAGAAGGAAGACAACTCTTGTAAATCATAAAAAGATAAAATAGGGGAAATAACTGTTACACCAACACTATTCGATATCGTGAACAGAGGCTCTTGTTCCCGTTTGAAGTGTAATCAAAATATTAACGATATTTATCAATGTTAATCAAATATGCAAAAATAATTTAAAAAAAAACAACAACATAAAATGGTAATTCTTGGTTTAAACATGAATTACTTGCGTAAAATTTAAACTGAAATACAGCAGATCATCTAGTTGCTTAACTGGTTTTGTAATACTTACTACATCGGATACTTGTTGATGATGATGGGAACTTTTTTTTTCCAATTTCTTGATAAGTTTTAATATCATATTTTATATACATTATCAATGTTAAATTTTTCTTGTTTTTTTTTTGTTTTTTGTTGTTGTTTTTATTTTTTTGTTTTACGGATGCATTTTGTCGTTTAAGTGTGTGTCATATTACGCCATTTCATTGGTCGCAACACGTTTTTAAAACCAATTATAAAGGCCGTTTTTATACAGCTGCCCAACACAGTCGTTTTTATGTTTGTTTACATGACTTCCAAGTCCTCACGCCGAAGAATATTGCATTTATATGGCGCGTTTTCATTGGTCAATAATTTAATCGAAATAACTACTGTATTACGACGGGTTGTTTGCCTATTTCCCCATGGCATGATGTCATGTAGTGAAACGGAATAAGTTAGCCAGGGGTATTCGACGATGCAGTTATCCTAGTCCTGCTGTGGAATGAAAGAAAATTACCACACACGTGGTTCGTATTAAAAGCAATTCAATATGATCTACAGGGTGTTCGGATAGCGTGGTGGTTAAATTAACTGACTTTTTATCAGTGCAATCAGGGTTCGATCCTTGGTACGTTGTATGTGAAAGAGATTTTAGACATATTTAATTTCTCCGCGGGTACTCTAGTTTCCTCCCACATCCTGTGCTACGCAAACAAACTATCGGTGACAACGAGGTTTTCATGAGCTTATATTGCTTTCTGTCCAGTAATTGTAATATCAAGTTTAAACGGTAACATTATTTGGAAATACTGTACAACAATATGTTCTGTCACACAATGGTTTTTATTTGTTGTTCTAAAAACGCGTAACACGCCCCTTTTCACACGATAACGTCTTAAAAAAGGTTTTAAAAAATATTCTATTGGTATCCCCTTTCTCGGATTAGGTAAATTTTATTGAATGGAAGTCTACTTGTTGTAAAATATTCCTATCCGAACCTACGATATGGCTCAAGAAAAATGTTTTGAAACCATTCCATTGTCAATATATATGCACGCATGCTAAGTCTCAACATAATATAGATATGTACTTTTAGGACACAGATGCACCCACTTTTAGCCTTTATAACAAATGCAGTATTGCCCATATACAGTTTTGAAGATATATATAAACGACACAGCTAAATTTGAATTAATTCATAACAACAAACAAATGTCCTGTGCGCCGCAGAATTGTGGCGCCGCAGTATATATTAACTGGTAATGCGGATAAAATCTACTTCCCTGGAGGAGGGAGCGTTTAGAAAGCATGCTTTCCGGGCATGATTGAGGAATTGAGAAAATCGAATATTTTAGTCGTTACAGGAGGCTGGAAAAGCACCGTGGTGTATGTAATTTAGCTTGTTTCACATAAAACTAATACATATAAGTCATGTTTGTTACATGACAACGTTTATTTTATAAAACATTTGTTAAATTGTTGGCTGCGTCGTTCAAAATAGCGCGTAATATATTCGTCTGTAGAACATTTTGAGAATTTGTATCATACTATTGTTATCACAATAAGTTCAGCAGCTTCAATGACTCTGTTTGAATTAATATTGTTTCAGTGAGGTTATATTTGGTCATTTGTGTATTTTCAGATTTTACCTCTCACATACACATGGAGGTTAGCTATCTGTATAGATAGAATATGTCCAGATGCACAACATAACGTGCTGGTAAACATTGCTGTAAATATATTATTCAAAGGACATTACTTTGCACGTATTGGACGACCCATTTAAACCATTCGTACAGTTCTAGAACTATTCGTGATATAGCTATCTTTTAAGCCATTTTAGGACCATAATTATACATAATGGGCGAATCAACAAACAAAATAAATGCTGGTGAACATTTTAGCGTTTTTGGTGTTTGGATTTTAGATATGAGCTCCGGATGGAGGAAAATATGACGGACGAAAGACAGAAAATGCTGAAAAAAATATCTCCTTCCGAACCTTCCGATCGACGGTGGATAATAAAGCCAAATGAGCAAACCAATGGATAAGGACGTGTTTCGTTCAACTTTCTGTTAAATGTTGAAAGATAGATGTTTATCGTGGACCGGATCAAACCTGCAATTTCTGGCTCCATTGGTAGGCATAGTTTCTACAAATGTTATCAAAAATAAATTTATCGATCTAACCGCACCTCAGCTGAGCTAACATATATATGTCCGTCCGTTAACTAACACATATTTGTATACGTGATATTACAAGAATGCATCACACTTCTCAAGTTGGGCTTATTCAACAACATACTTACAAGCTACTATACTGCTCCTTGCAAAATCAAAGAACCCATTGAGATTGGAGGAGATGTTTACAAGTCCCTGGCTACCTCCCGATTGTATCTGGCGATAAGTTAAATCTACGAAAGCATGGGCAGGACAAAACCTCGAAAATAGTGCCTGCGGTGATGTGCATCGTATAAGCGTCAATCCGGATACGACGAAAGTTCGCGGATTCGATCCCTGACCGAGACATACGAGTACAGACGTCGTGTGAATTCTGCCGCTCAGCATAAATATACATAGAGTTTGGAATGTAAACAACCGAGTTTTAGGGTTGTGAGGTTTCAAGCTGGCTATGGGTAAGGAGGAACGATACTAGTTTGTCCACCAATAATAAGTAGTGTTTAGCGAACACTGCTGCTTCTCCACGCGTAGCCTGTACTGGGTTTGTACATGCCGAGTGGTACCCTGTTGATGCATTTCATTGGTAGTATAGGAAGTGCATATAGTATAGTTCGAGACCTGATTTGCCAGTTTTATGACAGTTAACTGTGGATGAGTGTTTGTCTAAAACATGCGTAAGGCGTAGTAATACAGCATGAATTCTAAATGGGACAATATATAGTCTGCAAATGACTGGATTTCTGTTGCTGGAGCGTAATACCCAACAACGAACCCGATCCTGACGCCAATATCACCAATTAATGAACGTCAAATTAATTTCATCATAATATTGTTACAATGAGGAGTTTTGTCAGACGTAAGCTATAATAATCTTTTTTTTTCATGGGAGTCAGGGACTTATGAAGTGTTATTGTTTTCATGTCACTTTTTGTCAGACGTAGGAAAGAGCTACAGAAAAATAGTTAAAATAATGACTCGGTTGTTTGATGCAGACCTTAGTTTCGAGAATATGTATCGTTTAGTGATATGTATATTTCTGACGTGGCAAGAAGACGTCTTGATAAAGGCAGATGAATCAATCTGATGGCTGTTAAATGAGTACATCCAAACTGACGTTTAAACTTGCCCTACCAAAATACTGCATTGCCGTTTTACGTTGTTCATAGATCCAGTCACAGTGCTAACTACCTTTATACGAGGAACAATGGAAGTAAAGAAGCCGGGGATTTAATGCACGTCCTCTACTCGAGATACGGCTGGGCATAAAAATATAGTTCCGTTTCTGGTGTCGAGCCAGAAAAATAAGAATAGTTAGGTAGGGATATTTTTTCCCCTCCGAATGATGCGAAAAGTTAAGGAAAAAAATTTAAAGGCGAAAAATAAACCTGAAACCTGATCCGTGAAAACAGGGTCGGTCGGGAGACCAGAAACGGGACATTTTTTTTGCCTTGTGATATAGGATTGACGGAATGACTCTGATTTCTTTCTTTTTGAAGCAGATCAGGTCTTTTTAAGCGTAAACCACATTAACTACCTACACATATTTCAATATCCCCACTTCATGGAAGGTTTTCTTTTCGTATACATGAAATCCGTTTCACAACTATATTACTACAATGACAGTGCTGAGGAATTTTGTCCGAGGTGAGCTATCATAGATTTATTTTCATGTGGGTAAAGTGTGTGCCATTGAAGTGTTTTGTTTTCATTTCACTTTTTGTCAGACGTAGGAAAGGGCTACAGAAAATAATTAAATAATAACTCTGAGTTGTTTGAAGCAGATATTAGGTACGACTAAAGAATATGTATCTGTTAATGATATGCATATTTGTAATCACGTGGCAAGTTGGCATCACAGTCATGGCGGATGAGGAACCAAGATGTCTGTCGAGGTATGACTATGAACACAAGATGATGAAAACATTACTAGAGATGGAGATTAAGATGAAGGATATGCAGAAATATATGGACAGACAGTCCGCTCTGATTGAAGAGATGCAGAAACGAGAAGGTAATCAATAATTTTGACTTAATCTTATGGACCATGCATAAATATGTAACATAACCTCGATGAGTAAATCACCATCTTTTTCAGGCCCTTCAAAGTTTCAAAATCTGGTTTTGCATGTGCCAGTGCTCACGCTGTTTTGCGCCAATAGCGCCTTTTTTTTAAATCCAGGTCGCAATCTTTTTTTTTTTAACTTCAGAGGTAAACAAGACAGGAACTTACAGCTGAAGTCCTAGACCTAGCATTCGATGTTGAGTGCCGGTCAATGGTTTTATTTCAGAATCACTTTATACGAATTCATTTGGTAGGGTATGTTGCAACTCCAGAGGTAAACAAGACTGGACCTAACAGCTGACGCCCTGGACCCAGAATTCGTTGTTGAGCGCCGGTTAAAGGTTTTTATTTCAGAATCACTTAATACGAATTCATTTGTTAGTGTATTTTTCAGCAGGGAATTGAAAACACACACACATCTTTGACTTAATTCTTATAGACCATGCATAAATCTGTTACATTACCTCGACAAAGACATTGCCATCTATTTCAGTCTCTTCAACCTTTCAAAACGTGCCAGTGCTCACGCAGTATTTTTTTTTCAACAAAGCGACGCACTCGTTATTCTCCAGAGGTAAACAATGCCTGATCTTACAACTGGCACCCCTAGATCTGGACCTAGTATTCAATGTTGAGCGCAGGAGAAGAAATATATTAGAAGTATCATATCAAAATCACTTTTGACGATTTTACTAGTTAGGATATGTTGCGCAGCAGGGAATCGAACTCGTCTCCCAAGGCGGAGGTTTTAACCACCCAGCCTCCAGAACCAAAACTCGAAGTTTAATTTCACACACTTGATATATAGCACTCGACGGCAATGGTTTCGGCCATTTCCGGATGCTTACGGTTGCGTTCGATCCATCTGTCGAGACCTGTATAATATCAAAGTCGGGAGCAGTGGATTGGCTCCTTATCACTTTCCGCTACACTGAATTACCAGTGGCCATGTCGTGCAACAAAAGTCACACTATTACTTACCCGTGATTTTGCTGGAACTCGGTTATATTTCATCGCACTATGGCATAGATCTGTGCGGAATCTCCTGCGTTCGATATTGGTTTAAAGTTATTTCATGGTTTCATCCACGAAAATTAATGACATATTTCATTACAGCAAACGACCCGGGATCACTGTACACACGCTGGGGAAAGTCCTCGTGTCCTGGTAACGGTACTGACCTGGCATATACAGGTAAAGATTCAAGGTAGCACTTACCTGTACAGTCGAACTTCGGTGACTGGAACCCTGAAAACTGAAACACCATACTTTACTCGAACACATTTCACGGTATCGGCTGTCAACCTATTTTTAAGTGCCAGTTACATTTGACATAGCTTTTGCATTTTTCACCGGTATAATCCTTGAATATTTCAATCTGATATTTTCTGCTTAAGATAATCCATCTATCATTAAATTATAATCATGATCCATCAAATGCTTATAAAGTCTTTAGTGCAGACTTTGAGTTATGTGTTCTTTTGCTCAACGTCTTTAAAGGCTTACATTTATTGTTTAATTCCCATAAGCAATTAATAGACCATGCTTACACTTTAAAATGATGGATGGATGAATTACCTTAAATGCAACCACTCCTTCCAAGTCAAACATTGTACGGGATATACGGATAAATAACATCTTAACAATCAAGAAAGTCGAACAAGTGACTGATTTACATAGGTGACTATAATTAATTTGTATGTTTTTCTTTTTAATTTTAAGTGTATACATGTGTGACACAGAGAATAAATAACTTGAAACTAGGATTTCTGTCATCACTTATAAGAGCGTTCATTTTATTTCTTATCCAGGTTTCATGGCCGGAACGTTATATGATCACAAATCTACATCCGGTGCAGGAGGAAACTACCTCTGCTTGTCCTCAGAACCCTTGTGGGGTCACTATGACAACAGTCTCAACAATGGCATTCGGATCACTGGCGTGGAATACGAATTTCACCCGTACCATAGTCAAATCAGGTCTTTTTTTGGTAAAGAAGTAAAGGGCAAAAAAGCCCCATGTTCCATCTGTAGGTCCAAAAGAGCAACGGCACTGATGATTCCTGGACGAAATCAATGTTACGATGGTTGGACAAAAGAGTATAGCGGATACCTTGCAACCGGATATCCGGGATATTCGGATTCCTCTGAGTTTATTTGCGTTGATAGTGACCCAGATGCTCTGATAAATAGCGAGAAAAGTTTTTACGACAATATGTTGTATTTTGTTGAAGGGAAATGTGGAGAAAGTCTGACCTGTCCACCATACGTTGGTGGCCGAGAAATCACGTGTGTTGTTTGTTCACAATAGATCAGCCTGCACAACAATCAAACTCCATGCAGCGGTTATTAGGTAATAGGGTAAGGACAGCCATTATAGTGTTAACTGTCACCGCTCAGCCATTGATACATTTGTTCAGACCATTCGAACACGGTAAAAATATTTTTCAATACCTGCGTTATTTCCTCATATAAGTCATGTAACGAAAATAACCTAATATGACCCGTTCACCAGTATATATGTGTACAGTTTGAATGCATTCAATTTTTTATATAATGGCATGTTGTAAAATGGAGTATGTGTCAAGTGACGAGGCATAATTATAGCTTATTTGCTTTCAAGTATTCAAGCTTCACGTAGCGGTCAATTCCAATACAATAAAGTAACGATTCTCATCTATGTTACGAAGGCTACATCAAGTTGATAACCCTGAGTCGGAATAACCGGTACCCCAGAATTTTCTGGTCATTCTCCGTTTTGTTTTACTGTTCGTCCTTGCTTTTGTAACCAAGAAATTACAGCACAGAAAACGAAGACAGTGTTGGTTTTAATTTCCATTTTATTCCCGTCGCCAAGCCATGCAATATTTTAGATAAAATTCGATCTGTAATCGATAGACTGATTAGGTTTCACTGCATTCGTCAACCATATAATTATCAGATAAATATTTCCCATTATAAGCAGTCTGCAATGCAGCTTTTCATTGGTTGCTTCGTCCATTGATGAAGATTTTGAACCATTTGCAATGCATTCAAAACATGTTTCAACAACTAAGCAAATTTACCCACTGTAGAATGTGAATCTATAAGGAATGTTTGTCTAATTCACAGTATTTGTCTATCTAAGACATGCAATTGCGGGTTTCACGCAATATTTTCAATGATCTCACATTGATTAAAATCTATGCGTGTGAAAATCACGCATGAAACCCTGCATTAACTCCACCTGACCCGGCGATCAGTTTATCATACAGATTTCAGTCGACTTAACAGTTATTCAGGATTTTTTTTTTAATTAGTCAATCAACCTTACCTCTATTACTTGTTTTCCATTTAGTCTTTCTTTCATAGATGACCATAAATCGGGTTTGAATCTTTTGATCCGTTTTGACAACTGATTTGACAGACAACTTCTATTAAATAGTCAGAAATGAAATCTTTACGATGTTTGAACCTCATATTTGACATTAAGAAAGCTTCCTTTCCTTCCCTTTCTCTGTTACCGTACAAACATTTTGAAGTGTGAATTTCATCAATCCTCTGTGATTTAAAATCTAGACATCTAGACATCGCAAACGGCGTAGCAGTCTACATAAAATTTCAACAAACTTGTATCATCATTCCATTTTTAAATACATGTATTGTGTACTACATGCATTTTTTTTATAAAAAAAGCGCAACGGCTAAGAGATTATCAATCACTTATATAGGACAAACTTATGTTAATTATACTGTGCAGATAAAAACAGGTCTTATTAAATGAATGCAACTGCAGCGAAAACATTATCCTACCGAGGTGAACAAAATGAAAAGATACATGTTTAATAACTACATGTATGTTCCTATATTAGAGAAGATCCTACTTAAATAGTGGTTAATACTATGGTATAAATGTATGTACATATGCTTACATAATGTGCTGATATCTGGCTTCACAAATTTAGTATTAACAACTGAGGAGCTCAGGTTGTATACTTTTAAACATTACTGTAAAAGAAAACATGACTTTATCAAAGGTCAAAGGAAAACAACACTTGTATCAGTTGAACAGTTGAACAGTTTATTCAGAATCAAAGCCCATATGGGCATCTGACATAAAACATTCAAATAGGCAAAAATAAAAAAAATTAAACTATCAAAATATGGTAATTCTTGATTAAAACATAAATTAAAAGTGTAAAATTTAAACTGAAATAAAGCAGATCATCTAGTTTTGTAACAGTTACTACATTGGATACTTGTTGATGATTATGTGAATAATTGTTTTCCAATTATATGATTAGTTGTTTTAATATCATATTTTATATATATTATCAATGTTATTTTTTTCTTTTTCCTTGTTTTACGGATGTATTTTGTCGTTTATGAGTGTGTCAAATTGTATTTCATTGACGTAGTAGTTAAATGAACTGATTTCTTACCAGTGCAATCAGGGTTCGATCCTTGGTAGGTTCGAAGTTGTATGTGAAAGGGATTTTAGTTGTCCGTCTAGACATATTGGGATTCTCCGCGGGTACTCTGGTTTTCTCCCACATCATGTAGTACGCATGCAAACTATCATTGACAAAGAGATTTTCATCAGCAATACTGCTTTCTGTTCAATCATTGTAATATCAAGTTTAAACCTTAACATTATTAATTTTGGAAATACCGTATAAAACATAAAATAGACTTATGATATGTTCCGTCACACACGCCCCTTTACACATGATAATGTCTTGAAAGAGAGTTTTAAAATATATTCTATTGGTATCCCCTCCCTACAATTAGACAATTCTCAACATAATAGAGATATGTACTTATAGGACACAGATGCCCACACTTTCAGCCTTTATAACAAATGCAGTACTACTCATATACAGTTTTCAAGATATATATTCGACACAGCTAAATTTGAATTAATTCATAATTCTACAGTATTGTGTGAAACAACAAAAAACGCCAAGGTGCACAAATTCACGTGCTGGTCATCAAGGGACATTACTTTGCACGTATTGGGCGAAACAGTAAAACTGCTCGTACAGTTCTAGAACTATTCGCGATAGAGGTATATTTCAAGTCATTCTTGGACCATAACTATATATAATGGGCGAAACAGCAAAAAAAAAAAAAAATGCTGGTGAACATTTTAGTGTTCATGAGTCTAGATGGTTTTTAGATATGAGTTCCGGATGGAGAAAAATATGACGGACGAAGGACAACAAATGCTTAAAAAAAATCTCCCGAACTTCCGATAATGAAGCCAATAAGCATAGCAATGGATAAGGGCATGTTTCGTTCAACTTTCTGTTATATGCTGAAAAATAGATGTTATATATCGCAGCCCCGGATCAAATATGCAATTCCTGTCTCCATAGGTAGGCATAGTTTCTACAAATGTTATCAAAAAGAAATCTTTCGATCTCATACATGTTTATCTGTCCGTCCGTTAACAAATACATATATTTATGGCAGACACATTACAAGAATGCATTACACCACTCAAGTTGGGCGTAATCAACCACATACTTACAGGCTACTTATACTGCTCCTTGCAAACACAATGAACCCATTGAGATTAGAGGAAATGTTTACAAGTCCCTGGCTAATTCCCGATCGTATCTGTTAAATCTACGAAAGCATAGGCAGGACAAAACCTCGAAAATCATGTCCGCGGTGATTCGAATCGTTTTAGCGTCAATCTCGATACGAGGGAAGTTTGCGGATTCGATTAATGGCAGAAACATACAAGTAAAGACATCGTATGAATTCTGCCGCTCAGTATAAATATACATAGAGCTTAAACTGTAAAAAACCGGGTCTTAGGTTTGTGAGGTTTCAGTAAGAAGATGGCTATGGTTAAGGAGGAACGATGATAGTTTGTCAACCCATAATGAGTTGTATCTGGCGAACACTGCTGCTTCCCCACTCTGAGCATGTCCTTGATTTGTACATGCCGAGTGGTACTCTGCTGCATTTCAACTGAGGATGAAATGGATGTTAAGAACATGAGTAAGGCCTAGTACTACAGCATGAATTCCAAATGGGACAATATATATGGTCGGCAAATATCTGGACTACTGTAGCTAAACCGTAATACAACGAAACCGATCCGGACATCAATATCAGCAATTAATGAACAATTAACTTTTTGCATACATCAAATTAATTTCATCAAAATATTTTTACAATGGGGAATTTTGTCAGAAGTAAGCTATCATAATCTTTTTTTTCTCATGAGAGTCAGGGGCTTATGAAGATTTTTTGTTTTTATGTCACTTTTTGTCAGACGTAGGAAAGGGCTACAGAAAAATAGTTAAAATGATAACTTTGAGTTGTTTAATGCAGACCTTAGTTTCGAGAACATGTATCGTTTAGTGATATGCCTATTTCTGAATCAATCTGATGACTGTTAAATGATTGCATCCCAGCTGACGTTTAAACTTGCTCTTTTAAAATACCTCATTTCAGTTTTACGTTGTTCATAGACACCTGATCCAGACACAGTGCCAACTTCCTTTACACGATGGACTATAGAAGTTAAGAAGCCTGCAATCTAACGCATTGCCTCTACTCCAGATACGGTTGGGCAAAAAAAATCCGTTTCTAGTCTCCAGCCAGAAAAACAGAGAGTAGTAAGGTGGGGATATTGTTGTTGTTTTTTTGTTGGTGTTGTTTTTTCCTCTCCGAATGTTGGGAAAAGGAAAAAAAAAGGAAAGGAAAGATTTTTTATAGGAGGATTGACGGAATGACGCTGATTTCTTTCTTTTTGAAGCAGGCCAAGTCTATTTAAGCGTATACCACATAAACTACCTACACACATTCAGTTTCGGGGCCTCCGTGGCCGAAAGGGTAACGTCGCTGACTTTAGCACTCAATAAGCCCCTCACCGCGTGTTTTAGAATCCCGGCAGGGTCATTCGGATTTTCATGCGAGGAAGCCTTCCAGCTGGCTTGCGGTAGGTCGGTGGTTCTACCCGGATGCCTCCGTGCATTCGGGGTCTTCCTTCACCTGTAATTAGCTGGATGTCGCTATATGACTGAAATACGGTCGAAGCGAAGGTAAACTCAAATAGTCAAGTCATTCAGTTTCTGTATCCCCGTTCAATTGAATATGTTCTTTTCGCATACATGAAATACGTTTCACCAAAATATAAATACGATGACTGTGATGAGGAATTTTGTCCGACGTGAGCTATCATATATATTTTTTTCATGTGGGAAAAGTACGTTCCATATGAAGTGTTTTGTTTTCATTTCACGTTTTGTCAGACGAAGGAGAGGGCTACAGAAAATAGTTTAAAAAATCAATCTAAGTTATTTGATGCAGATCTTAGGTACAACTTTCGAGAATATGTATCTGTTAGTGATATGCATAATTCTGATCACGTGGGAAGATGGCATCAGAGTCATGGCGGATGAGGAACCAAAATGTTTGTCGAGGTATGATTACGACCACAAAATGATAAAGACGTTATTGGAAATGGAGATTAAGATAAAGGATTTGCAGAAAAATATGGACAGACAGTCCGCCCTAATTGAAGAGAAACGAGAAGGTAACACACAGTTTTGACTTGATTCTTATAGACCATAAGTCTGTTACATTACCTCGACAAAGACACTGTCATCTTTTTCAGGCTTTTCAACATTTCAAAACGTGTCAGTACTCACGCTGTACCTTTTTTTTAACAAATCGACTCACTCGTTATTCCAGTGGTGAGCAGTACCTAACAGCTGACACTGATTCATCCGGTCCTGGACCTAGCATTCAATGTTGAGCACATGACAATAAATATTTTAAAAGTAATATATCAAAATTACATATTACGATTTTATTAGTTGCACGGCAGGAAATCGAACTCGTCTCCCGAGGCGGACATTTTATCCACCCAGCATCCGGAACCGAAAATGATTTCATACACGAAAAATAATGACATATTTCATTACAGCAAACGACCCGGGATCACTGTACACACGCTGGGGAAAGTCCTCGTGTCCTGGTAACGGTACTGACCTGGCATACACAGGTAAGGATTCAAAGTTACACTAACCTGTACAGTCGAATTTCGGTGACTGGAACACTGAAAACTGAAACACCATACTTTACTTCAACACATTTCACGGTACCGGCTGTCAACATATTTTGTACCAGTTCCATTTGACGTAGTTTTTTTTTACTTTTCACAATTTACCGGTATAAAATGCAGTCCTTGAAAATATCAGTCTGATATTTTCTGATTTCAGTCTTATATTTTCTGCTTAAGTTAATCCTTCCATCCATCATTAAATTTCATGTGTAATCATGATCCTTCAAATACTTATAAAGTCTTTAGTGCTGACTTGGAGTTATATATTTATTTTGCTCAACGTCTATAAAGGCTTGCATTTCCCATGAGCACTTGTTAGACTATGTTTACAATTTATGATTACCTTATATACAACACCTCTTTTCCCAGTCAAACATTGTACGGTCAATAGGGATAAATCACATCTTAACTTTTTAAGTCACTCGAAAAAGTTACTGATTAACATAAGCAATAGTCATTTGAAGGTTGTTTTTTTTCTTCTAATTGTAAGTGTATAGATGTGTGACACAGAGAGTAAATTACTAATTACTTGAAACTACAGTATTATACTACAGAAGTATTTATATCATTATTAATAAGAGCGTTCATTTTATTTTTTATTCAGGTTTCATGGCTGGAACATTATATGATCACAAATCTACATCCGGTGCAGGAGGAAACTACCTCTGCTTGTCCTCAGAACCCTTGTGGGGTCACTATGACAGCAGTCTCAATAATGCCATTCGGATCACTGGCGTGGAATACGAATTTAACCCGTACCATAGTCAAATCAGGTCTTTCTTTGGTAAAGAAGTGAAGGATAAAAAAGCCCCATGTTCCGTCTGTAGGTCCAAAAGAGCAACGGCACTGATGATTCCTGGACGAAACCAATGCTACGAAGGTTGGACAAAAGAATATAGCGGATATCTTGCAACCGGATATCCGGGATATTCGGATTCCTCTGAGTTTATTTGCGTTGATAGTGACCCTGATGTTCTGATAAATAGCGAGAAGAGTTTTAACGACAATTTATTATATTTTGTTGAGGGGAAATGTGGAGAAAGTCTGACCTGTCCCCCATACGTGGATGGCCGAGAAATCACGTGTGTTGTTTGTTCACAATAGATCAGCATACATGAAAATCAAACCCCTTGTGTAAGGGCAGCCATTACAGTTAACACTGTCACCATCCAGCCATTGTGATACATTTTCTGACCACCCGAACACGTTGATCATACCTGCATGAACCATGTAACGAAAATAACCTAATTTGACCTGTTAACAACCAGTATGTATGATTACAATTCGAAATTTACCCGCTGTAGTTGAATGAAAGTGAATCTGTAAGGCATGTTTTGTGACGGTATTGACAGTATCTGTCTAGCTAAAATATGCGATTTCTGGATTTAAGGCGATATTTTCAATGGTCGCAGATTGAATAAAATTTATGCGTGTGAAAATCGCGCATGAAACCCTGCACTATTTTTCAAACGTATTTTGATTGACGGTTTCAGTTGACTTTACAATTCGAAAATTGAACCATCATTAAAAACGATCCTACCGAAAAATGTGTGTGTGTGTGTGTTTTATTTTTTATTTAATCATTCAATCTAACCTCTATTACTTGTTGTCCACTTTTATTCTTTCACTCATAAATGACCATAAATCGGTTTGAATGTTCTGATCCGTTTTGACAACTGATTTGACTGACAACTTTTATCAAATAGTTAGAAATGAAATCTTTACGACTTATATTTGTCATTAAAAAACCGTTCTTTCCTTTCTCTTTCTCTGTCACTTTACAAACATTATGAAGTGTGAATATCTTCAATCGCCTGTGATTTGAAATCTAGACATCACACAAGGCATGGTAGTTTACACAACCTTTCACATACGGAGCAATCTTGTATCATCATTTCATTTATTAAATATTGTGTAACTGTATGCATTTTTATGAAAAAGTACAACATACAGTTAACAGAATGTCAGTCATCATTAAGGACAAGCTGTATTTTAATTATACTGTGCAGATAAAACAGGTTCCAGAGTGATAAAATGAATGCAACTGCAACGAAAACAGTATTCTATCGAGGTAAACGAAATGAAAAGCTACATGTTTGATAAATATGTCCATATATATATATATATATATATATATATATATGGGATATGTAGGATCTGACATGAATTCATATCAAAATTTACTAAACGTATTCATAGAAATGTTATTAAGCAAGTCTCTGGCAAACAAAAACATGAATGAACGGACTGTGAACGAATGACTTTTTGTAATATAACATACACACACAAAAAATAGTTTCAAATAATAACTAAAAATAAAGATTTAACGTCTGTATTTCTCATACATTTTCAACATAATATGAATAAAGCATATTTTTTTACCAAAGATGGTTGCATCAACACCTTTAATCCAGCTGCTCGTGTTCAACACAGTATGCATACATATAAAATACATGCACGTGACTAAAAAATAAAATAGTGGTAAATACAATACTGTAAATATATGTACATATGTTTGCATAATGTGCTGACATCTGGCTTCACAAATGTAGTATTATCAACTGTGGAGTTCAGGTGGTATACTTTTAAACAGAACATGACTTTATCAATAATAATAGTTGACAAAGGAAAACAACTCTTGTAAATCATTAAAAGATAAAATAAGGGAAATAACTGTTACAACAACACTTCGATATCGTGCACAGAGGTCTGTGTTTTCGTTTGTAGTGTAATTAAATTTGATAACGATAACTATCAATGTTAATCAAATATGCAAAAATAAAAAAAATAAATGAAAAAATCATAAAATGGTAATTCTTAGTTAAAATGTAAGTAAAAAGAGTAAAATTTAAACGGAAATACAGCAGATCATCTAGTTGCGTAACTGGTTTGTAATACTTACTACATCGGGTACTTGTTGATGATGATGTAAACTTGTTTTCCAATAACTTGATTAGTTGTTTAAATATCATATTTTATATACATTATCAATGTCAAATCTCACCTGACCACAACGAGCTTTTGTGATCAACCTGCGTCCGTCGACGTCCGTCGTCAACAATTTGCTTTAAACGACATCTCCTCTGAAACCGCTGGATAGAATTTTATTAAACTTGACAGGGATGATCTTTGGGTAAGCCTTCACAAAAGCTGCTAAAATAAACTTGATTCATGAAGAACTCTAGTTGCCATGGCAACGGAAAGAAAAAATATGAAAATAAAATCATCTCCTTCAAAACTACTGGCCAGTTTTCAAAATGTTTTGGTACAGATTTTTAGTAGGTAACCTTCTACCAAGATTGCTAAAATAATTCCGATCCGTTAAAAACATGGCCACTAAGGGCGGGGCTAATTTGCCTTATATCTACATAGCGAAAACTTTCAACATCTCCTCTGAAACCGCTGGACAGAATTCGATTAAACTTAGGTGAACTTTCACAAAAGTTACTGTACAACAACGCTTGGGCGGGTAGTACCGGTATTGACAGCCCGGCCTTGCCTGTGCCGGAAGGCACTAGCCAGTACACCAAATTCTTGTACTTGTCCTCTTCCATCGCGAAGAAAGGAGCGCACGATTCCAGAACCCCGCGCAGGCTGCGGGTCGCCCACACGACGGTGTCGTTGGGGCCAGACAAGACCACCCTATACGTTGGGCGTTTTCCGGAATCTCAAGATGTTCGAGGTCTGGATAGTAGAGACCTTTTCCGTGGGCAACCGAAGAAACTAGAAGACCCGATTTCGCATTTCCCGAGAGTCTTCTTTGCATTTTTTGTACGCGGCGGCTTCAAGTTCTAGCCGCTCGATTTCTTCGGCTTTCATTTTTTTTGCAGCCGTTCTGCCCGCTCGTGCTCTTCTTCTACTTTGGCGGCAACTCGGCGGCGCAACTCTTACACACTTTTGGATTCCAGCAGCTCTTGCAGGCGTCTCTCGCGGCCGGTCGTAAATAGCGTGGATATTTCTCTGCCTCGCGCGATCTCCGGTATAGCCACCAGGCGGTATCTGGGTTTTTCCCAGCGAGCGTCGTCGCCGGCGTCGGCGGGTCGTATCCAAACCCCGGCGACTCTCCCGGTCTTGGTGTGCGCGAACCAGGCGACAAAGTTTTTCGCGGCTGGTCCGCGAGCACCAGGCATCTGTCGAGTTTGGCAGCCAGGTTTGTCCACTGCCTAGCGGGCGTCTGCACGACAAACAGCGGGCAGTCATCTGGAGACACGAGCTCGAGAGCTTATCCCACCACTTTCATCGCCGTGTCGGAAGACAGCGCTTTCCCGCGGCAGGCGTACAGCGACACCTCGATTCTCGTGCATCCCCGTTCGTTCGGGCAGTCGGCGTTATGCGCCAGATGTCCCCCGATCTGCTCGCGCATCTTGCCCGCTTCGAAGTTCGACACCACTTTGTTGTAGAGCTTCGTTTGCACCGTGTAGCCAGAGGGGGTTGTCTGGACCCAGGTACAAACGTGCTTTCCTACGCTGTCGGTGTTCGCCAAGATTTCGCATGGTCTCTGCAAGACAGCCCTGCTCGCGATTCCCGTACCTTTCGACGAAGTGGTCCACTAGAGCCTCTTGATCGAGCACCCCCGAAAAGTCTTGCGTATAGTCGATGCAGTAGACCCCGTAGCCGTTTGCGGCTAGCTTGGCCTCGAATGCCGGTAGGGTGGCCTGGAGTGCTTCCATCGAGAGCTCGGACACGTCCACCTTCGCGACGAATACGCCGGCCGGCTCTACGCCGGCCGGCTCTACGCCGGGGCTCGCCTCTAGTCATCTGTTTTTGGCCTTGCGCTGCGTGTCTCTCTCTATTCTCGATACAGTTACCTGGACCACGCCTCCTTGCCTATCGCGGAGCTCGACCGTGTGAAGCAGGTTCGTCTACAAGAACGTGGCGCCGGCGTTTCGCGTACTGCTATCGCGATTTTGCCGACCACGTTTTTGGTAGACCCTGTCTCGCCCGTTGTACAAGACAGGCGCCCGCAGTTAACGACATGGTCTTCTCTCCGCAGATACCCAAAGACGTAGATGTCGTCGACGAAGGCCTGGAGGCTCTCCAACGGTTGCAGGTGGGTGGGGCCGCTGTTGCCTTCCATGTAGTCGACGCCCGAGATGTCCGACACGAGGTTGCCTTCGTAGGCGTTTTCGAGGAGCAGGCGCTTGGCCACGTTTTCCTCGCACCGTATGCCCATAGAGCGGAAGGTTGCCTTGATATCCATGTTGCCTCGATTGTTTGTTCGGTCTCGATTTCGATTGGTACTATTTCTCCAATTGGAAAGTTTTTCGAAAAAAGGATAGAAAAAGTTGCCCCAATTCGTGGTTTTCGATTTCTATTGGGTGGGGTGTTTTCGAAAAAAAAAAGACAGAAAAAATTGCCCCAAATCGTGGTTGTTCGACAAAAAATAAACTCTAGTAATCTCCTAGAGATAAAGTGATGCCTGGGAGGCTCAATGGCTTCTTTTTAAGATCTTTAAGGTCATTCAGTACAAAAGTGTTCCAGAACCCCCACTCTGTATACTACTAGCACTTACCTGTACAGTCGAACTTCGGGGACTGGAACCCAGAAAACTGAAACACCATTCTCTACTCGAACACATTTCACGGTCCGGCTGTCAACCTATTTTTAAGTACCAGTTCCATTTGACATAGTTTTTGTACTTTTCACAATTTACCGGTATAAAATGGAATCCATGAAAATTTCAATTTAATATTTTCTAATTGAGATAATACGTCCATCATTAAATTATGATAATGATTCTTCAAAGTCTTATAAAGTTTTTAGTGCAGACTTGGAGCAATAGGTTCTTTTGCTAAAAGTCTATACATGCTTGAATTTACTATATAATTTCCACGAGCACTTGATTGATCATGGTTACAATTTAATGATGGATGAATTACCTTAAACACAACACCTCATTTTTCAGTCAAACATTGTACGGCCAAAAGGGACATGTGTAACACAGATATTGAATTACTTGAAACTAGTATTTCTATCATCACTAATAAGATCGTTCATTTTATTTTTTATTCAGGTTTCATGGCCGGAACGTTATTTGATCTCAAATCTACATCCGGTGCGGGAGGGAACTACCTCTGCTTGTCCTCAGAACCCTTGTGGGTAATCTCTACTGAAATCCGCTCCGGTTATTTTTTTCGTGTTGGCCTCCGCTTGATCTCTAACTAGGTCTTATATAAAAGTTTCGGGAAATTTACACCAATCTATCAGTGACAAAGAAGTTTCATCATCAATATTGGTTTCTGTCCAATCATTGGAAAATCAAGTTTAATTAAACCTTAACATTATTAATTTTGGAAATATCGTACAATATATGAAATAGGCACATAGTATGTTCTGTCATACATTGATTTACGTAACGCGGAACACGCCCATTTACACATGATAATGTCTTGAAAGAAAGTTTTGAAAATATTCTATTGGTATCCCCTCTCTCCAAGTAGGCAATTTCTATTGAATGAAAGTCTACTAGTTGTAAAGTACCCCTGTTTAAACCTTCGATATGGCTCAAGAAAAATATGTGGAAATCATTCCGTTGCCCATATATATTCATGCATCCTCCCGAACCTTCCGATCGGCGATGGATAATAAAGCCTATGAACATACCAATGGATAAGGGCATGTTTCATTCAACTTCCTGTTATATATTGAAAGATAGATGTAATATGTCGCAGCCCCGGATCAAATATGCAATTCCTGGCTCCATAGGAAGGCATAGTTTCTACAAATGTTATCAAAACGAAATCTATCTATCTCAGCTGAGCTAAAAAGAAACTTATACGTTTATCAGTCCGTCCGTTAACAAATATTTGTATATGTGGCAGACACATTACAAGAATTCATTACACCACTCAAGTTGGGCGTAATCAACCACATACTTACAGGTCAATTATACTGCTCCTTGCAAAAACAATGAACCCATTGAGATGAGAGGAAATACTTCCCGATTGTATCTGGCGATAAGTAAAATCTACGGAAGCAAGGACAGGACAGAACCTCGAAAATAATGTCCGCGGAGATTCGAATCGTTTTAACTATATCAACTGTAATACATAAAGTATAGTTCTATAGTTTTTTTGACAGTAAACTATGGATGAATGGGGTGTCAAGAACATGCGTAAGGCGTAGTACTACAGCATAAATTCCAAATGGGACAATCTACATAGTCGGCAAATGTCTGGCAAAGCTAGAGCGTAATACTTAACAAAGAACACGATCCGGATGTCAATATCACCAAGTAATGAACAATTTACTTTTCGCTTACATCAAATTAATTTCATCATAATATTTTTACAATGAGGAATTTTATCAAACGTAAGCTATCATAATCTATTTTTTACGGGAGTCAGGGACTTATGAAGTGTTTTTGTTTTTTATGTCACGTTTTGTTAGACGTAGGAAAGGGCTACAGAAAAATAATTGAAATTATAACTTTGAGTTGTTTAATGCAGACCTTAGTTTCGAGAACATGTATCGTTTAGTGATATGCATATTTCTGAATCAATCAGATGGCTGTGAAATGATTGCATCCCAGCTGACATTTAAATTTGCCCTATAAAAAAATACCTCATTGCCGTTTTTTTCGTTGTTCATAGACACCTGATCCAGACACAGTGCCAACTACCTTTACACGATGGACTATGGAACTTAAGAAGCCTGGAATCTAACGCATGGCCTCTACTCCAGATGCGGTTGGGCAAAAAAACATCCGTTTCTGGTCTCCAGCCGGTAAAACAAAGAGTAGTTAGGTAGGGATATTGGTTTTTTGTTGTTGTTTTTTCCTCCGAATGATGCGAAAAGTAAAAAAAAAAAAGTAAAGGAAATATTTTTATAGGCGGAAATTTAAAAAAACCTTTAGGGTCGGCCGTCAACAAAGCGGACCGGTCAACGAAAATATATATTTATATTTGATATATATATTTAACTTGTGATGGGGGATTTACTGAATGACGCTGATTTCTTTCTTTTTGATGCAGGTCAAGTTTATTTAAGCATATACCACTTGAACTACCTACACGCATTCAGTTTTTCAGTTTCAATATCCCCACTTAATTGAATATTTCCTTTTCGCATACATGAAATCCGTTTCACCAAAATATTAATACAATGACGGTGATGAGGATTTTTATCCGACGTGAGCTATCATAGATTTTTTTTCATGTGGGTAAAGTACGTTCCATATGAAGTGTTTTGTTTTCATTTCACTTTTTGTCAGACGTAGGAAAGGTCTACAGAAAATAGTCAAAATAATAAATCTAAGTTGCTTGATGCAGATCGTTGGTTCAATTTTCGAGAATATGTATCTGTTAGTGATATGCATAATTCTGATCACGTGGCAAGATGGCATCACAGTCATGGCGGACGAGGAACCAAAATGTTTGTCGAGGTATGATTACGACCACAAGATGATGAAGACGTTACTAGAAATGGAATTTAAGATGAAGGATCTGCAGAAAAATATGGACAGACAGTACGCCCTGATTGAAGAGATGCAGAAACGAGAAGGTAATACATGCATAAATCTTTTACATTACCTCGACAAGGACATCGCCATCTTTTTCAGCCTTTTCAACCTTTCAGAACGTGCCAGTGCTCACGGTGTTCCTTTTTGTAACAATGCTCGTTATTCTGAACTCCACTGGTAATAAAGACCAGACCTAACAGCTGGCACCCCCAGATCTGAACCTAATATACAATGTTGAGCGGAGGAGAAAAACATATTAGAAGTATCAGAATCACTTTTTACGATTTCATTAGGGTATGTTACGAGGCAGGGAATCGAACTCGCCAGAAGTCACGCTATTGTTAATCTGTGATTAAGCTGAAACTCAGCTATATTTCAATGCACTGTGGCAGAGATCTGTGCGTTGGAAATTGGTTAAAAAGTTATTTCATGGTTTCATCCACGAATATTAATGACATATTGCATTACAGCAAACGACCCGGGATCACTGTACACACGCTGGGGGAAGTCCTCGTGTCCTGGTAACGGTACTGACCTGGCATACACAGGTAAGGATTCAAAGTAGCATTTACCTGTACAGTCGAACTTCGGTGCCTGGAAAACTGAAACACCATACTTTACTACTAGTACTCGAACGCACTTCACGGTATCGGCTGTCAACCTATTTTTAAGTACCAGTTCCATTTAAAATAGTTTTTGCACTTTTCACAATTTACCGGTATAAAATAGAATACTTGAAAATTTCAGTCTGATATTTTCAGCTTAAGATAATCCATCCATCATTAAATTATAATCATGATCCTACAAATGCTTATAAAGTTTTTAGTGCAGACTTGGAGTTATAGGTTCTTTTGCTTAAAGTCTAGAAAGACTTGCATTTAGTATATAATTCCCATGAACACTTGATAGGCTATGCTAACAATTTTTGATGGATGGGTTACCTTTAATACACCAACTCCTTTCCCAGTCAAACATTGTACGGTAAATAGTGATAAATCACATTTTAAGTATTTAAGACACTCGAAAAAGTTACTGATTTACATAGGTGACTTTGATAAGCAATAGCTATATGTAATTTGTATGTTTTTTTTTCTAATTGTAAGTGTATACATGTGTGACACAGAGAGTGAATTACTTGAAACTACAGAAGTATACTACAGTAGTAGTAGTATTTCTATCATTATAAATAAGATCGTTATTTTATTTTTTATTCAGGTTTCATGGCCGGAACGTTATTTGATCACAAATCTACATCCGGTGCAGGAGGAAACTACCTCTGCTTGTCCTCAGAACCCTTGTGGGGTCACTATGACAGCAGTCTCAACAACGGCATTCGGATCACTGGCGTTGAATATGAATTTAACCCGTACCAGAGTCAAATCAGGTCTTTCTTTGGTAAAGATATTCTGGATAAAAATGCCCCGTGTTCCGTCTGTAGGTCCAAAAGATCAACGGCCCTAATGATTCCTGGACGAAATCAATGTTACGATGGTTGGACAAAAGAATATAGCGGATACCTTGCAACCGGATATCCGGGATATTCGGACTCCTCTGAGTTTATTTGCGTTGATAGTGACCCGGATGTTCTGATAAATAGCGAGAAGAGTTTTAACGACAATATGTTATATTTTGTTGAGGGAAAATGTGGAGAAAGTCTGACCTGTCCACCATACGTGGATGGCCGAGAAATCACGTGTGTTGTTTGTTCACAATAGATCAGCATACATGAAAATCAAACCCCTTGTGTAAGGGCAGCCATTACAGTGAACACTGTCACAACCCAGCCATTGTGACACATTTTCTGACAATCCGAACACGTTGATACTTTTGAATACCTGCGTATAAACATGTAATTTTTTAAAACTATATACTTTGGAAATAATCAGATGACAAATGCATAATATAGCTTATCTGCCTTGTAGTATTCAAATTTCATGCAGCGGTCACTTCCCATACAATAAAGTAACAATTTTCATCTATGTTACGAAGGCAAGATCAAGTTGATAGTCCTGAGTTGGAATAACCGGTACCCAAGGATTTTCCTGTCGTTCTCCGTTCTGTGTTACTATACGCCCTTGCTTTTATAACCGAAAAAAAAAATACAGAACAGTAAACGAAGACAGTGTTTGTTTTATTTCCATTTTAGTCCCGTCATCAATAAATATAATTTGATCTGCAGCCACTCGAAGTCCTGACTAGACTAATTCTGTTTCATTGCATTCGTCATCCGCACAATTATCAGATAAATATTTCCCGTTTTTTCGCAGTTTTTATTGGATGCTAAGCCCTTTGATGAAGATTTTAAAACAAGAACTAAGCATATTTACCCACTGTAGTTGAAAGAGAGTGAATCTGTAAGGAATGGCTAAAAAATGGTTTTGACAGTATCATTCACGCGATATTTTCAATGGTCGCAGATTAATGAAAATCTATGCGTGTAAAAATCGCGCATGAAACCCTGCACTAAATCCACCTCACCCGGCGATCAATTTAATTTAGTTTAATTTAGTCATTCCTTACCTCTATTACTTATTTTCCATTTACTTTTTCACTTAAAAAAAGACCATGAATCGGTTTTGAATGTTTTAATCCGTTCCGACAACTGATTTGGCTGACAACTTTTATTAATAAGTTGAAATGAAATCTTTACGATGTCTGAACCTCACATTTGACATTAAGAAAGCGTTCTTTCCTTTTCATTCTCCGTTACCGTACAAACATTATGAAGTGTGAATATCTTCAATTGCCTGTGATTTAAAATTAAGACATCACCCACGGTGTGGTAGTTTACACAACCTTCCACATACGAAGTAATCTTGTATCATCCTTTCATTTATCAAATAGTGTGTAACTGCATGCATTTTTATATATTAAAAAAAAGCACAATATACAGTTAACAGATTGTCAGTCATCATATAGGACAAGCTGTATTTTAATTATCCTGTGCAGATAAAATCACGTCTTATCAAATGAATGCATCTGCAGTGAAAATATTATCCTATCGCGGTGAACGAAATGAAAAGATACATTATTAACAATTATGTTCCTATCTGCGATAAGACCCTATTAAAAAAGTGGTAAATACCATACCGTAAATTAATTTATGTACATATGCTTATATAATGTGCTGACATCTGGATATACAAATTTAGAATTACCAAATGTGGAGGTCGGGTTGTATACTTTAGAAAATTACTGTAAAAGAAAACATGATTCTATCAATTAAAGTAGTAGACAAAGGTCTAAGGAAAACAACTCTTGTAAATTATTGAAAAATAAAATAGGGGAAATAACTCTTACACCAGCACTATTCGATATCGCACACAGAGACTATTGTATCCGATTGTAGTGTAATTAAAACGATATTTATCAATATTAATCAAATGCGCAAAAATAAAAAATAAATCAAGTGTAAAATTCAAACTGAAATACAGCAGATCATCTAATTGCGTAACTGGTTTTACAACAGTTATTACATCAGGTATTTGTTGATGTGGACTTTTTTTTCCAATTACTTGATTAGTTGTTTTAATATCATATTTTATATACATTATCAATGTTAATTTTTTCTTGTTTCTTGATTTACGGATGTATTTTATCCTTTAAGCATGTGTCAAATCACGCCATTTCATCGGTCGCGTCACGTTTTTAAAACCAATCATAAGCCCTTTTTATACAGATGCATGACGCATTCCGCATTCAGGAGCCGGCACAGTTCCTGATACGGTTTTTAATTGCTGAACTGTGTTGTGCGTTTCTCCGTGTCTTTCTTTACATGATGTAATTTTGTAAAAGGAAAAAAAAGTATTATATATGACATGTCTCTCGCCTTTTCTTGAAATTGTGATAATGATCATAATGTTTTCCGATATTTAAAATTTTGTTGTAGGTTTTAGGTTTATCTGTGGAGTATTTTGTTGTACTTACACAAAATCAGGTATACACGGACTTACCGTTTTTTGTACTTCAAATTTTCCTGCTAACAATGATAAAAACATTTGAATGTGCGAACAAAGGTTCTTAAAAAAGATTACACCAAATTGTTATTTAAACATTTTGTATTACCAGTAACCTACTAGAAATGTAGATCTTCGATTTAGCCCTACCGTATTTATGCTGAAGTCACCTGTACGGAATACCGTTAGGGCCATCGCCTCTAGCTGAATTGTTAGGATACCCGATACACGACAGTACGATGATGATAATGCGATATCACGATGTTACAACGACGATAACGCGAGACCACGATGATGATAGTACGATAGCACGATGATGATACTAAGAGAACACGAGATCACGATGATGATAATGCGATATAGTATCGTGCTATCATCATCGTGCCATCGCGGTATCACCATCGTGCTGTCGCGTTGTCGTTCTCTCGCGTTATCATCATCGTACTGTCGTAGAATCATCATCGTGCTCTCGCAATATCTTCATCGTATCGTCGTAGTATCATCATCGTACTGTCGTAGTATCAACATCGTGCTCTCGCGTTATCATCATCGTACTGTCGTAGTATCATCATCGTGCTCTCGCATTATCATCATCGTACTGTCGTAGTATCATCATCGTGCTCTCGCATTATCATCATCGTACTGTCGTAGTATCATCATCGTGCTCTCGCATTATCATCATCGTACTGTCGTAGTATCATCATCGTGCTCTCGCGTTATCATCATCGTGATGTCGTACTATCATCATCGTGCTCTCGCGTTATCATCATCGCACTGTCGCCTTCCGGTGATCATGCGCAGACAAGTGTTTTTATTGTCTGCGTGGTATACTCGAAGAAATGGATGAGTTTATTACAGATCATTTTGAAAGAGGATAGTCTTATGGGATCACATTGATTGTTTTTCAATCTATAGTCAGATGTATGGCTATGAATGGCTTTTTTTTTTTTCGTAGAGGCGTAGTTAGTTATTTATTTTTTGCATGATTTTAAAGAAATATTCAGAGGGGAAGACCTAAATAATAATGAAGTTGGAAAGCCCTGTATTATATTGTAAATATTAGTTTGTATATATCTTAATTGTGAAAAAAAATTCTTAAAGTGTATATTTAATACATATATAAATATTATAATTTAGCCCTATATATAAGTCAGTTCAGGCCCTTTATATTATATAGAATATCTTCTGATCTGATCTGGTCTGATAGATTAAATTATAATGTTTTTATCTTTCTGATATATGTTGTTGTTTTACTTTCCTTAAGTTATTAATATGGTGTTTAAATCAACCATATAACTACAATGTAGTTAATTACTCTGCGGTACCTACTTGTTTATTGATCAACATTAGACAGTACTGTACAGTGTGTACAGTCCACTATCTTCCTTTAATATAACAGAAAAAAAATATTTCCTGGTGTAATCAATGTAGTTATCATATTTAATACACTGTTTAAAATATATAAGAGTTTGAATTTTGCCGTTTTGATTAACCAGTAGCTTTTATTGATATCAAATATTATCATTTCTTTCACTATTGCTTGATAGATTGTGCTGATAATTTCCTGTTGTCCGGTAAATTCCCGAAAATAGGATAGGGAATTGTCGATTTCGTCAGGCGGGATAACTCTGAAACTTATTGCTTGCTGAGCTTATTGTTCGCTACTATTGCTTGCTAGGTTGTGTTCAGTTCTTCGCGCATGCTCACCAGAAGGCGATAACACGATGGTGATAGTACGACAGTGCGATGATGATAGTACGACAGTGCGATGATGATAACGAGAGAGCACGATGATGATACTACGACAGTGCGATGATGATACTACGACAGTACGATGATGATAGTACGACAGTACGATAGTACGACAGTACGATGATGATAACGCGAGAGCACGATGATGATACTACGACAGTGCGATGATGATACTACGACAGTACGATGATGATAGTACGACAGTACGATGATGATAACGCGACAGTACGATGATGATAGTACGACAGTACGATGATGATAACGCGAGAGCACGATGATGATAGTACGACAGTACGATGATGATAACGCGAGAGCACGATGATGATACTACGACAGTACGATGATGATAACGCGAGAGTACGACAACGCGACAGCACGATGGTGATACCGCGATGGCACGATGACGATAGCACGATACTATATCGCATTATCATCATCGTTATCTCGTGTTCCCGCAGTATCATCATCGTGCTATCGTTGTATCATCATCGTGGTCTCGCGTTATCGTCGTCGTTGTAACATCGTGATATCGCATTATCATCATCGTACTGTCGTGTATCGGGTACCTTAACAATTCAGCCAGTGGCGATGGCCCTAACGGTATTCCGTACACCTGGCATACACAGGTAAGGATTCAAAGTAGCACTTACCTGTACAATCGAACTTCGGTGACTGGAACATTGAAAACTGAAACACCATTCTCTACTCGAACACATTTCACGGTATCGGCTGTCAACCTATTTTTAAGTATCAGTTCCATTTGACATAGTTTTTGCTCTTTTCACAATTTACCGATATAAAAAAGAATCCTTGAAAATTTCAGTTTAATATTTTCTAATTAAGATAATTCATCCATCATTAAATTATAATCATGATCCTCCAAATGTTTATAAAGTCTATAGTGCAGACGTTGAGTAATAGGTTATTTTGCTAAAAGTCTATAAATGCTTGTATTTACTTTTTAATTCCCATTGGCGCTTGATAGAACATGCTTACAATTTAATGACGGATGGATTACCTTAAATACGACACCTCATTTTCCAATCAAACATTGTACTGTCAATAGGGATAAATCACATTTTAAGTATTTAAGACACTCGAAAAAGTAATTGATTTACATAAGCAATATATAGCTATATGTAATTTGTAGGTTATTCTTTTTAATTGTAAATGTATAGATGTATGACACAGAGAGTGAATCACTTGAAAATACAGTAGTATACTACAGAAGTATTTCTATCACCACTAATAAAAGCGCTCTTTTAAAAAAAATCAAGTTTTATGCCGGAACGATGTTTAATCACAAATGTACACCCGGTGCAGGAGAAACTACTTCTGCTTGTCCTCAGATCCCTTGTGGGGTCACTATGCCAACAGTCTCAACAACGACATTTCAGATTACTGGCATGGAATAAGAGTTTTACCCGTAACATAGTCAAATCAGGTCTTTCTTTGGTAAACAAGTGAAGGATAAAAAAGTCCCGTATTCCGTCTGTAGGTCCAAAAGAGCAACGGCACTGATGATTCCTGGACGAAACCAATGTTACGATGGTTGGACAAAAGAACATAGTGGATACCTTGTAACCGGATATCCGGGATACCCGGATGCTCTGATAAATAGCGAGAAGAGTTTTGACGACAACGTATTGTTTTTTGTTGAGGGGAAATGTGGAGAAAGTCTGACCTATCCGCCATACGTGAATGGCCGAGAAATCACATGTGTTGTTTGCTCACAGTAGGCCAGCCTGCAAGAAAAACGGTTATTTCGTAATCGCATTAGGGCAACTTTGAAATATCACATTGTATTCATTTCATAATAGAACAGGTAGACATTGCAACAATGAAATTCCGTTAGGATCATCGGCATTTTGAATGAAAGAATCCGAAACGTGAAAACACGGAATCGCGAAAGTACGAAGACGCAAACGTAAATCTACGATGATGAAAATGCTAGAGTACGTTGACGAAATTGCAAAAACACGATGACGAAAACGCGATATAATTTGCGTTTTCATCATCGTAACTTTGCGCTTTCGTCGTTATGTTTTCGCGTTTTCGTCATTGTGCTTTCGCGTTTTCATCAACGTATTTTTGCGTATACGTTATCGTACATTCGTGTTCTTGTACTCGCCTCCCTGTGCATATGCGCATACAGACATTCTCTTTCCACAACAAAATGTCAACAACAGTCAATAAGAATAAATGTTGCTTTTAATGAAAAGTTTCGAGGCTTTACCAAACAAAGAGCCTTGTCTCTACCACTGAGGCTATTCTACCCCTGCTGAGTTTACTAGGTTTCGGTCCATGCATAATCAGTATCGAGTATGTGAATTATGGTAATATGCATCTAGAAATCCGCAGTATTTGACATATTGCAAAACAGTTGCTAAACTGATCACATATCTAGGCAGATTTGAAAACTTTTGTAATAAATGTAAACACCCGTGCAGTCATACATGCTTAACCGACCATATCACTCTCGATCGTCTGTATGTAAACTTTCGAATGAAGACCCTTTATCTCAAAATTAAACAGACATGTGGAAACTCTGTATGGCTTTGTTTAAGTGAAATGGATAGATCGTCACTGGTCAATACTTTACTGGGTTCGCGTAGCTCAACTGTTCTGTTGTCCTATTTACAGCAGCAATATGATACCTTTTATGGTATAGTGATATGTTACATTCATTATATGTGGCTGCAGTACGTGTCTTTTGAATAACAGTAACCCCTACTGAACAAATAAATCACTTAAACGTTTCAACTTTCTACTGTATGGTATGAGATAATGACAATGTTTCTGTATTTCTGCAGCTTGTTTGATGATTAATTAAATGTAAACATGTTTTGTTGCATTTATTTCTGCAGATGCGACTTTTCCATATGTTGTATCTTGTCACTTGTTAATATAACAATTGATTGTATTCTATAAAGGTTGAGTCTGTAAACTCTGTGTGTGTTTGTGTGTGTGTGTTATGATGTCGTCTGACTTCTTTATACTACGTAACTGTGTTATGTACATGTATCTTCATAATTGGAGGAAATAAAGATTTATATATGTATGTACTCAATACTAAAAGAGACCCTGATTTGTATAATTCAGTACAGTAATATGTTATTTTATATGGGAAAAAAATAAAGTGATATATTTTTATATCAATCATCATTGTATATTTTGCTGAAAATAATAACGATTAAATGTATCGTAGAGCAGTCCCTGCAGTGCATGTTTATTCATTTATTCTTGATATACAAATAATAATATATTGATTGCTTTACATGATAACATGTTGTAAAAAACATACCACGCTTAGAATAATCAAATTAATTTTCATTTTGTCATTGTGAGAAAAAAAAGCTTTAGCTTTTGTTTCGGACGAAAATGTTAAATTCATATACGGATATAAAATCAAACACATATACTTTTAATTCGCCATTCATGTCCTGAAATAAATGCATATGGATCTCTTATTAACTGAATACGTTACACAGATGTATACAGTAAATGGCGGACAGTCAAATATTAATGTTTCTGTGATAAGGAATTGTAATTGGCTAATTTCCATGACCTTTTGGCCTATGGACCCATCCCCAAGCAGGGCGTTGCTTTTGACCCATGAGGGATGCCAGGTATGATACGTATTTGATTTTAACATTATCATCCGAAACAAAAGCTTTAGTATCGTATAAGCCATCTGTAAATTATCTTTCGTTTGTCATTTATTTCTTTTTTAAACAAACAAGATACATCCTAACAACATAACAATATAAATACATTGCTGAACAGATCTGAAATATAAAATATTGCAGCAAATAAAAAATAAAAAAGATAAGTGACTTTCTTAGTTATGGCGTTAATTCCATAAAATATAATACATGTACTTTAAAATGTTGTTTGTTAACATGATTTCTTTTATAATTATTTTGTACTGGAAACATTCATTTTAAGCGTGAATATGGTGGCATATTTCTGCCAGCCACTTATCCAATTAGCTATGTTGAAACTTTTCTGAAAAATTGTCACATATTCAGTTAGTATCTGGCAAGTAGCAAATTTTCAAGTTATTTACTTAGGTATCATAACAGGACTAAACTGTCTGATAGTGCCCACTACTGCCAATCACATATTCACTTATTTTAACTGGATACCATGCCATTTTCCAGATAATTATGTGAAAAAAATGCTTGTTATCCACATAATTTAACTGACTAACTTGAAAAAAGGCGAGATATCCAGTTAACTTAAGTGAATATATTAATTAAAGGCCCTTTAACGTTTCCGTAAATAATACAACAAGCCGACATAAATTATGACAGAAAAGCATGTAAATCTATATTTATTCACAACGTTTTTCAAGCTTTCCAACATATATCATCGCAAGAAAACAATGACTTCTAGTCATGTAATCATGCAATGTCGCGCAATGTGACTCGTTGGAAAAAAACAACATAGAGTTGATATTTATGTGGACAGTACAGGAGCAAGTCCCTGTGCTTTGACACAAAACGGTAAGGGGCAAATAGTTTGACAGTCAAGGACCACAGTCTCTTCCTCTTTTCTACCAGGGATACACAACACTACGCCATGCGAGAAAATTTCAATATTTCTTCCATTTATCAAAAAAAAAAAAAAAAAAAAAAAAAAAATACAGAATGATGAATTTGGGTACTTGATTTTTTTATGCTGTCCTGTTGTTGTTGTTGTTGTTGTTTTAAATAAAATTGAAAGTAGACGTAAACACGGATGCCTTTGTATTTTGCAAACAAACAGAGAGTTGATAGCTGTTTGGTGTGTTTGTTAAATAAATCCACAATGAGATCAACAGTTATATTTCTCTATAAAACATGATTTTGAAAACAAAAGGACAACAACAATGCGGACAGACAGAAGGGCAAACAAATGTGTAGAGACTTGCATGAACACATTCTGCTGTGACGTAACTGTGTCACACACAGGGGCCTGTTACAGTTACAAGTTTTACAAAAATAATAATGAAAGAGATCCGACTTCCATTCACTTATTTTACATATATACATGTAGATTTTGTTTTTAATTTATCAGGTAGAGAAATTGGCCTTTTCCCTCTACGAATTAGTCAGGCGCGTGCCTAGGCTTACGCAAATACGCAGTTGCGTATACTTCGTTCAGAAAATCGAAAATCTAAAAGTGCCAAAACTGCAATAAAAATCGATGCCTAACCCGGGTACAGACCGAAATATTTCGATTTCAGATGTAAGATATGAAAAATATTTGAAATTGATTGAATCGGAGACTTTTTTTTGTAGAAATTTCACTGAAAAATTAAGCTTAAAGTTATATAACTAAGGTTATATGAGGTAATTTTCATTGCCAAAATGTAAGCAAAATGTGTTTCAATCTTATAAAACATAACATATACTACTCAAAGTTTGCTAAGCACCATCTGCTATTTTCCCGTAGCGTTTCATGCTTAGACAAGCGACTTTAAAGGCATGCTACATTAAATTTTACAATAAAACAAATCTTGCTTTTATGCAGAAGTATTGTTTATGTACCAAACTTACTACCAGTTACAAATAATAAGCCTTTCGGGTCCTCAATACTGGGAATTAATCATAATTAGAAAGTGCGAAATTTTGAGAAAACACCTTAAAATTTAAAGTCAGCTAAATTCAGAACTTTAATCTTCAAATATTCCTGTTTTCTAAATGGAATATTTTTAAGGATATTTGCGACGATGTTGGCCTGTTCATGGTCATTTCTTTCTGAATTGATCACAAGATTTAACTTCAATTTATAAAATGCTATTTCTTGCAAAAAAACACACTTTTGTGAATTTGCCAACTAATGACAAGAATTGGCTAAATCGTTGTAACTCATTTTTGAGTCCCTTTTCTCTCATTTTGACAAAAACTATGCGTAAAAATGATGGTCAGCTAACGCTTTCCTTTCAGGTACATGTAGCATTACATTAAGCATGTGTTTTCATGTGAAAAATATGGGAAAATAGCCGGTGGTGCTTAGCAAACGTTGAGTAGTATATTATAGTTATATGTCCAATTTAAACTCGATATATAAATGTTTTCTGCAAAGTAATTCATAGTCAAAAGCCAAAAAATAATCAAACAGTAGGTACTGTTTAAAGATTTTTAATTTCTCCATAGCTATTTATCTCATTATATCATTTTTGCAGCATAAAGTTTACTGTACATGTTAAAACTGAAACTGCACTTTAACCTTAGTAATATGACTTTAAACACACAAATGTATTATGGAGAATACGCAATCTGGAGTATATGTAGTAATTGAAGTTAATCAAGGTTGCTTCCCTTTGTTTATTATATCCATTTGCATGGCTGTCAACATGGCGTCTGCCAATGACATTCCGTATCAAGATGTTTTTGTTAATAAGATCACGGTTCAACCTTCTGACTAGCAAGTGGGACAATGTCCACAAGTTCACTTTCCCTAGCAGGTAACCGTATAATATACCTATATACTCCAGCAGTATGATATAGATCAATAAAATGATGGTTACTGACAGGCCCACGGCCACGTTTCATCATGCTTATTGTTCAACAATCCGATAATTGCAGAAATATACATGTATCTGAATGTAATCCTTCGCCACGAGTTATGAGAGGAGAAAATAGTAAAATTACTGAGCATATTTAACCAGAATTCCCCCCGCCCCGATACCTCTCAGGATCGCACCTACGACATTCTAGCCCCAATTTTTTCCGGGGGAGCATGCCCCCGGATCCCCCTAGCAAGGCTGCATATCCCAAATTTAGCCCCAGGAATGCCCCTGTTAGTATACAATCGCTAAAATACAACAAAGCTGGCCCCTGTGGTATCACACGCTAACTAGTCGCCATATTTATTTCATTTCAGGCAACGGAAATCAAGGAAATGGTAGATGATGAGAAAGAGATTGAAATGGAGGTATTATTTGTTCTACTTTGAAGTAAAATAACACTTAAAAACTTTTTTGCAAAAAAAGATTATTAGAATAAATAGTTAACCAAACTCAAATTTTATATCTGTTCATAATATTTATACGCACATGCCTAATAAATTTTTATACGCAAGTGCCTAGCCTAATATCGTAATTCAGGAGACTCCCAACAGCGGACAGTATGCGACTCGCAAACGCGTACAACTCATAATGGTTTGGGGAAAAATAATGAAAAAAAACAAAAACTGTTTAAACTCGAAATATGAGATAAAAATCACACTTCAGACATAAAGAGAGGTATGCTTGAGTGCAATATGAAACAAGGAAAAATAAATTACACTTTCAACCAAATACTGAAGTCAATTTGCATCCAAGATAACATGTATTGGTGTTGGGCTCATGAATCTGTACGATGAGAAATATATAAAGGCTGAATACATCGTAGATGTTTTTTTGTTATCCCCCGCCGATGAAATCGGGAGGGGGATATTGTTTTGGCGTTGTCCGTCCGTCCGTGCGTCCGTCCGTCCGTGCGTCCGTGCGTCCGTCCGTCCGTCCGTCCGAATTTTGTCCGGAGCATAACTCCAAAAGTATTCAAGCTATTGCTTTGAAACTTCACAGGTGGACAGATCTCATTGCGGAGAAGTGCAGTGCACAAGAACCATAACTCTCATTAGCCTAATTTTGGAGTTATTGCCCTTTGTTATTTTTCATACTTGATTTTTGTCCGGAGCATTACTCCAAAAGTATTCAAGCTATTGCTTTGAAACTTCACGTGAAGATCTCATGAGGAGAAGTGCAGGTTTCCCTTTGTTATTTTTCATACTTGATTTTTGTCCGGAGCATTACTCCAAAAGTATTCAAGCTATTGCTTTGAAACTTCACAGGTGGACAGATCTCATTGAGGAGAAGTGCAGTGCACAAGAACCATAACTCTTCTTAGCCTAATTTTGGAGTTATTGCCCTTTGTTATTTTTTCATACTTGATTTTTGTCCGGAGCATATCTCCAAAAGTATTTAAGCTACTGCTTTGAAACTTCACAGGTGGACAGATCTCATTGAGGAGAAGTGCAGTGCACAAGAACCATAACTCTTCTTAGCCGAATTTTGGAGTTATTGCCCTTTGTTATTTTTCATACTTGATTTTTGTCTGGAGCATATCTCCAAAAGTATTTAAGCTATTGCTTTGAAACTTCACAGGTGGACAGATCTCATTGAGGAGAAGTGCAGTGCACAAGAACCATAACTCTTCTTAGCCAATTTTGGAGTTATTGCCCTTTGTTATTTTTCATACTTGATTTTTGGAAAATTAGCCAATTTTGGAGTTATTGCCCTTTATTTTT